>VFFE01007109.1:112595-192274 GCA_008921705.1 Burhinus oedicnemus | reverse complement strand
GGCAGGAACGGATCCCCTTGCAGCCGCAGCCCGGCCCTTCGCCGCCGCCCGCCGCCTCCATCCCCGCCGGCTGCGCTGAGGATACGGGCCCTCCACACACACGCACCCCCGCCCCCCTCTCCTTCCTCCCGGTCTCCTCTTCCTCCTCCCCTCCCGCGGCCCGGCCCGCTGCCAGGTGAGGGGAGCGGGGTATGGTGGGGGACCGGGGCGGCGGCGGCGGGGCGCACGGGCTCGGCGCAGGCCCTGCGGCCGGTCGGATGAGCGGCGGCGGGGGGGCGGGGGAAGGAAGCGGCCGGACTCGCTCTCCCAGCAGCCCCCGCGGCGCCGAGCAGCGGTGCGGGGCCCAGCCGCGCCGCGGGGGCTGCTGGGAGTTGTAGTCCCGCCACCCAAACGCACGCTCCCGCGGGGGGCGCCTCAGGCCGCGGGCCGGCGCCGGCCCTCACCGCGATGTCCGGGCTCGGGCCAACGTGAGGAGGCCACCGCGGCTCAGAGCCGCACCCGACCGCCTCGGCGCGAAGCCAACGCCGCCGGCCCTACCCGCGGGCGGTGTCCGCGGCCTGCCGGTGGTGCCCCGCGGCCCGGGCAGGGCCCCAGGGGTTGCCGTCGTCTGAGGGGCCGTGCCGGGACCGTCTCGCTGCCGGGAAGCCGCTGACAGGATGGGCTGACAGGCCGGCGGCGGCGTTGTCATCCCCAGCGTGGCGGTGGCAGCACCGCGGGCGTCGTGCGGCGGGCACCGCCAGGCCCACCTGGGCTGAGGCGAGGCTGTGGTGCGGCTGGTGCGGGGTAGTTAAAACTAAACTCGTTTTTACCTCTGCTGCGTTAGCCTGGCCTAAATCGACACCCTGCCGCAGGAGTGCCGACCCCCGGAGGTGTCGGTGTGGGGCAGGAGGAAGGTTGGTGGTGGTTCCCCGTTAGGCTGGGTGATGGGGTTCGTTAGGGTAATTAATTGCATGTGCCTTCTGCAGCGTCACCTGTGATGGATGTTGTGGTCTTCCCTGAGGTTCCTGTGGTGTCAGAGCTGCGTCCGCGGTGTCGGTGTGGTCAAAAAGAGGGTGACGGTGTCGAGTTTTTCTTACAGATAGTAGAGCTTCGGGAGGTTTGTTAGGTTCAGCAGGTAAGGGCCTGATCCTCAGGTCTGGCTTTCAGTGACGGCTCTGTCGCTTGAAGGATCAAATCCTGAACAGCTGCTGTTCCCACCGTTTTTCAGGCTCAGTGCTCTTTATGCTGTTATAAAATATTCCATACGTGAAGGATCGTCCTTACTAACGAGCGTTAACAAAGGAGTGCCCCGTTGCTCATCAAAGCCAACAGTCCAGGTGCTGTAGGTGTGTTCTGGCGCCGAAGTCAAGCCTAAGGACAGCTTAGTGCCTCGCGTGTTCCTCGTGATTTACTGGAGTGGCGTTCAGGCAGCGGTGAGACTAACACAAAAAGACAGTAGCGAGCCTGGCCTTGGAGCTCTTTTCTATTTCCCTCTCTTGGAATCTGTGTCAGAAAGAGTGGTAAGATTTCATGAAGCTACTTTGGTCCTGTCGGTGATATTATTCTAAATATCAGTGTATCCGTGTGTGTACGTGTACTGTCCGCAACAATGCATGAAAACATCTGTTAATTACCATTATCGTGCAGAATGCTGTTGATTTTTTTTCTTGGTGAGGAAATCATGTTATTGATCAGTGGGTATTTACGTTTCTGGTATTTAATTCAGTTTTCCAAAATTTTAGGGAGTTTAGAAGTTGTCAGCCAAGAGTCTATCCCTCTAGTCAGACCAGTGAGCGTACTGTGTCATTTCCTTGGGAGGAAGACATTCACAACAGGTGTATTTATTCCTGCTGTTGCTGTTTATTTGAAAGCATGTCGGAGTTCTTGGAACAGAGCCTGTTGCTCAGGAGAGCTGCAAACAGGTAACTGCGAGACTGTCCTAGTCCTGAGTGCCGTCACCCTGTGGACAGCTTTCATCTACAGCAAGTCTGTCGCTTCAATAGCCAAGGGAGGTATCGATGTTGTTTTGGAGGTGGGTTGGGTCGATGTGTTGGGAGCGTGTGCCCAGTGTACTAACAGTCTCTGGAATTTTCATTTCAACTGTGTAAGAAAGGCGACTTCAAACACAGCAGAAAAATCAGTAGCTAACCTCATAACTTTTTTTTTTCCCTCCTTTTGGAGTCAGTTGAAAGGACTTCCTCTTATTCCTGTTTGTTTTACCAGGAAGGTTACGAGAAGAGATCCTTCAGCTGATTAGTGACACCAGCGGAGGGGTGGAGATTAAAAATGTCAAAAATTACTACAGAACTTCTTTTGGAAAGAGCGGTTCCAAGATCTACGAGGCTGCGAAAGATCGAGACGCTGAAGTAAGTGCAGACAGGCCCATGGAAAATTCCAGCTGACTTCAGCCTGGGCGATCCTTTTTTTGTCTTTCTTTCCCTAAGCATTTTTATTGAAAAAAGACAGACGGTTACAAAGCACAGAACAGGAGATGGCATTCTTGATGCAGGATCAGTGAGCCACCAGTGGAACTGCAGTTACTAGACAGGTTATCAGCAGTTACCACTTCTTCTTACCATTTATATTGTATGTATGCCTTTATTTTGTAAAACTGCTTAAGGCTGGATCTTGATTTCCTAACCTAAGACATACTCCCTACCCCCAACACACTTCTGTCTTTGCTAGCAATTGCTTAATGTGAATAAGAGAATCTCTTCTGGCCTGGATTTTAGGGTTTTTTTTTCCTCTCTCTCCATCACTTTCCACCTCCTCTAAATCCAATTATGTTAGTACCTCAGACATTGCAGAGAGGGAGACTAAACTCTGACACGCTTAGAAACCACTGAAAACAGTTTTGTTGCTCAGATCCTTAACAGAGGTCATTGGAAATACATGTCTTTCCAAAAGTTTAATACAGTGAATTTCACTGTTCCAGAACTGGTCAATCCAAGTGACTCAGCTAGTGAGTTTCTGGCTGGCGCCTTTGTTGTTTTTGTTGCTGATGTAAGAGTTTTGGGTTTCCTATGTACACTTTAAAGTTATTTCTTTTAGTTTGTCTTGTGCTAAAATAATTTTTTTAAGGCAGTATCTCAAAAGTTTTGTCTGTAGAGTATAGGCTGCAGTAATCTGGGTAACAAAGTGAATTTCTAGAGTGTGGCTTTTTCTGTGCAGCTTCGTACCATGATTTTGAAGGGTTATATTTCAGAAAGTCCATTTGGGGAACACTGTTGAATTTCTCCCCAAAATGACATAGTAGACACACTCAGCTTTGCAGTTAGCTGAATTCTGTTCAACCTCTCTTATATGCTTTGGCTGGCTGGTTAGGCTTCCGAGATGACAAGTGAAGAAGAAGTGGTCTTGCTTCCTAATTTTATGTACCTCATTTGTTCACACTTCATTTATATTTAGAAGGCCTTTTTTTACTAATCATTAGAGCTGGAGATTCTGTTTGTTAAAGGAACTCAGGCTTGTGTCCTCAAGAGATGTTGGCTGTCAGAACTCCCTTTGGAGCTCAACTCAGTGATCTAATCAAGTCTAAATGACCCTTCTTATAATACGCAGTTTTCACTCTTACAGAGAAGGGGAATTTTTTTTCCCCTCAAATATTGTACCTCTTCCTCTTTCAGGACAGAATGCTTCTGTTTTAGTGGCAGCCTTGGAATTTTGTTAGGTAGATTTCCATATTTTCCATTGGAAGTTTTTGCAGCAAACTTCACTGTAAAAGAAATTTAAAAATAACTTTTTTACGAAGTGAGCTCTTTGAAAATAGCCAAATGATTTGGTGACCTACTCTGCACTTGGCCTGAACTTAACTTCTAATGCAGAGAAGAAAAATTCTGAGCCAGATCAGCAAACTGGTCCAATTTACCACATCATTGTGTGAGTACAAGTGTCAGCATGAAGTGAGGGGGAGGACGCGACTAGCCTTTTGGAATCACCATAGTCTTTGTGAGATGGTGATTTCTAAAGAATTAGTGAAATAATGAATCTAGTGCATTCTGTGGACAGGGTAGGCTGATGGTGTACTGAATAAGTGTCTTGTATTGCCACAGCTTGTTTTGTTGAATTTACGTTGTGAAAGAATAAAATAGCAAAATTCTTAGAGGTGTAGTAATTTTTTCTACAAAGAACTTTTCTGGTGATTCACTGCTCACAACCAGCTCTGTCACCCCTAGGAGGTTTATCTGGATTGCAGGTTAATTGTACTGCAAATACTTTGGTAGGCTCGAGTCTCTGATGGTGTCTTTTAACTCAGACACAGCACTTTTTCCATGTATGTGTGCTTGTAGTCCAGACAAGAAAAAGAAGGTTTTGTCAGATTTACCGAGTGAGTTGCGCTAGACTGAGAGGTGCCACCAGGTGGGACCTTGTGTCCTGTGAAAGTCAGCACTTGTTTTTCCAATGAACTGCAGATGGTTCACGTTCTCTTCTGTTTTCAGCCTGTCCAAGCTGCAGTTGAAGACTGGAGACTTAGACCCACGTTTGTTTTCCCGTCTGAGGCACCTGCAGAAACTAGATCTCTCTGATAATTTACTGGACAAATTTCCCAACAGTCTAACCCTGCCTGATCTGCGCGTCCTAAACTGCAACAACAACAAACTGGAAGATGTAACTGCTCTCAAACAGTTCCCTCTGCTCGAGGAGCTAACCTATGAGAACAATGTGTACTTGACAGTGAGTTACCTCCCATCCTTACAAGCTAAGCATTAAAGAGGGGGAAACAAACAGTGCTTATGCCTAGTTCTTATATATTGTTCTTAGGCAGCAAGTATTAGGGCATCTGAGAAAGCAGCCAGGTTTTTTGCGCCCCTTCACTGGTTTGTGCCACTGTTTCCCGGTCTGCAGAAGTGACTTGCCCAAAACCACTCGGATATTAAAATTTGGGTAACTTGAACTCCTGATTCTCCAGGCCAGAGTCCCATCTTAGGTAGCTTATCAGGCAGGGTATCTTATGCTTGTGTAAAATACAATAATGACTGTGTAGACATGTCCTTCTTATATGTTAGTTTTAGTGCCCGTTGTGCTCTGGAAGAGGAGACTTGCTCCTCTGGTGAGGGGTTAAACTTGGTGATTAGTCTAGGTTAGGTTTTCTGACTTCTCCTAAGAGGCTCTGCTGACTGTACAGCTTAAGCATCCGAAACTAATTTTAGTTTTAAAACTAAACTTAGAACTAAAACTTTAAACTGGCATCAGCCACCATCGCCATCCCCAGATGCTTATTTGTTGTTGCATGCTGGCAGAAGTATATGTGTGGCTGTATGGTAAACTGGATTAGGGAACTGGTCTGACCTAAAACGCATCTGACCCAAAGAAGCCCTGCTGGTGTTCGTTTACTGTAGGCAGGGCAGGCCTTCCTCTGTATGAGATGCTCGCTCGGAGTTAAAGGATGTGCACAGATGTGAACAGAATACCATGCATTGCACTCAAGCCGGAGCAGATGAGCCTGGTTACACCGCCACCACCTTCTGTTGCATGTTAGTACTGCAGAAGCGTGATGCAGGTCTTTTGTCTGCAGTTTAAGATTCCAGCTTATAGGAGAACGTGAATTTATAACTAAAAGGTGATATTCAAGTCGGAAATGCTGAGATTTTATGAAATGGTTTTTCCTGACTAAATATATTCTTCTTATCCTTGGCTGTATTTTAATAAAGGGCTAAAGCAAGTACCATGTGTACAATTTTTGTAACTCTGATGTCTTCTCTTTTTAGCTCAACGATGACTATAAAGTAATGTTTCTTTTGCAAAATCTTCGGCTACTCAATGGCAAGGATATAACCAAACTGGCTAATCATGTGAGGCGTGTCAATAGTCGTAAGCTCACCAGCAAGGCAAGATGTGTGATTTTTTTCTTAATTTCTAAACACCTGAGAAGTAATTAAATACTGTGCTCAGTTTAATGACAGAGTTGCAAACAAGCATAAAATGGTTAGCAGTAATTCTGGTATAATCTGAGCACAGCCCACAGTATGGGCTACCTAGTAAATGTCTTACTGCTGCTTTCTGTGGTCATTGCTTGCATTTGCTCTACCTGTTCTGTGTAGCCAACTTCTGCTTTCAGTTTAAATCAGAGGAGCAGGGCCAACAAGGTCTGTGTCTGACCCTCTGGTTTTTCAGGTCACTCCGATCATCATTCAAAAATGGGAGAAGCCTGGTGCTGATGTAACAGCCGCATACACCTCCCCATCTAATTTGCGTTACTATCCTGGCCCCAGGACAGTATGGGGAGCACAAAACCAAGCTCAGGATGTAATCTTGCTTTTTCCAGCATACACCGGGAGCAAGAATTTGTTCTTTCTTCTTCAGCTGTGCATGTTTGGAGCTATATTTTCACTCATTTACATACACAGTTTAGCTCCTGACAGATTGTCCCCACAAAGCATGTTGTGATCTTGAGCAAAATTATTGTTCTATTATGAAAAAGGGGTTTTTTTTGTTCAGTGCTGCTCTTACCATTTGTATTCTAGTTAGTTGATCTTGTTAATTCCTTCTGCGTAGCAGTGGTGGAGAGATCAAATACTGAAGACTGGGATGGCTTATTGTGCTAAGTGTTATTATCTGTGTAATACATTGTACCTCAAAGAATCTTGGTGAGGGCTGCTCAGCCTCTTATCCTCCAGGCAACTGGGCATGATTGGCTGTTTAATGAGACACCAAACGCTCCCCCGTGCTGTTCGTTTTGTGCTGGTATCTGTGCCCCAGATACCGTTCCCTGATGGTATTGCTTTGTACCCGGCTGCCCAGTTCTTACTGCTGTGTCTAAATGTAAAATGTCTCCTGGGTCCAAATGCTTATGGATGTGTTACTGCCCGCCAGAAACTCTCAGGTGGGAAACTGTGCTGATAGGTGAGCATCTACATGATTGTGCCCATAGTTCAGAAGCCTTTTGGAGTCAAGGTATCTTTATAAATGGGGATGACATGTGTACCAGTCCTGCTCACGTACACACTTGAACTACAAGAAAACTCAAACGTCCCCTTTATCCTGTGCCTGTTATAATAAATTAGTTACATGTCAGGTACCCCCTGTTAGTAGGGCACAGTCCAAGTTTCCTTAAGACCATTTGCTATGGATCCAGAGGCGTGAAATCAGGCATTGCTTTGGGTCCACGTTGACAGGATCTGCTTAGCCACACTTACTTAAGCTTGGTTCAGAAGAATTGGGTTTCTTGTTAGCTGAAGTCATGGTTTGAACACTGATAAAATATATGGAAGCAGTGCCATCATGTAGCTAGCAGAGCCTCATGGCTGGCAATTTCTTAAATGCTTTCGCAAGTACTCTTGTGCTTTTCTGCTCTGGTTGTCTGTAGTATTCTGTTGAATAAACTCAGTCTTTCTACCTAGGTTACTGCTCACTGGGAAAAATTCTTCCGTGACCAACTTCCTGAGAAATACACAGCTGAGCAAGTGAAGTCCATCAAGAAGAAGTTCCTGAAGTCAGTACAAACCAATGTAGTATATGGACCCAGCTCACTCAGTGAATTCACCCGCTGGCGGGTAGGTTACATTTCACTTACCTTCTGTTCTTCAGGCAAGGACTTTGCAGTCTGATTCTGAATGGATTTGATTAAAATGCTCTATGGATTTGGGTTCAGGGTGTCAGGGCTCTTGCAGACAGATGGTATCACGTTTTCTGGTTTTCTTCACTGCTTTGTTAAGCAATTACAAAAGCACTAGGACTAAATGTGCCCCAAGTTGCAATGAGTGTCATTAAACATTGTTTTTTTAGTTCATAAGCAATAATGATACTTGTACTAATTAACAAGACTGCAGGATCCGCGGTACTTAATTATTTGCAAATAACTCTAATGGCAACCTTTAGTCTTGATGGAAGCTGTATGAAAGGAGGAAAGATAATGACAGAACTGTAGTTACTCCCAGTGGGGAAAGATACCGTTTAGTTTGTAACATATGTTTTAATTGTATATGCATACATACAATTGAGGCTTCCATCTCTCCTTTGTTTTTGTTTCATTGCTGTTGTTTTCACAAATGCGTACCCTGGATGTCCACAACAAAGTGAAGTTCTTGGGTCACATCATGTCAGCAGACGACTTGGCCCGCCAGGCTGTCAGCTGAGGACTCCCCCCTCACTTGTGAAATTCATTTAGAATAGTGGAGGCAGATACTAAAAAGCAAAGCAGCTCTTGTCATTACACATGAGAGTTTGACTGCTGTTGCTTTTTGTCTTTTTTTTATTTATTGTTTTTATTACATATCCACGTACTTGCTTCTAAGGTGAAAATGATTGCAGAAGAGTTGCTGGCATGCTCACTGGGTCTGGAGTTAAACACAGATCCTGAACCAGAGGAAAAGATGGATGAGAATGAGGAAGAAAGTGCCGAAAGCCCCAGGGAAGCTGCAGAGGAAGTGGGTAAGGTAGGTGATTTTTCCAGTTATTAACAATATCCTTTTTATTTCTTACGAATTCAGTAGCACTTGTCAGTTTACATTTATGACCCTTTGGTCTCCAGCCTGTATTCAACAGCTGAGGCTTGTTCTTTGTGGCCAGATCGAAGCTTTCCCAGCAATGTGAAGGCTGAGTTGCTCTCCAAGAGGAGAGAGCTTCCATTCTCGTAGGGGACCCAAAAGGCTTCATGAGTATAGTTCTACTGACTCCACCTCTGCTTTGAGGAAGGGATATTTTTAATGAGAGAACTGGGCTGATGCATGGCCAGACCGTGATGGTGCTTGCCTTCTTTGAAACAGCTGCAAACTGAGCCCCCTTGGTCCATGGGCCGGATTTGTTTTTCCACATCGTACATAAATCGCAGTAACTGGGACAAGGGAAGGGAAATGAAAATGAGGCTGGCTGTGTGATTTTTCATTAGCTTCTGCCTCTAGGAACTCTGCAGCTCTAGGCTGTCTGAGTCTTGGAACCCAGTCTGTAACCGTGGGAGGGTACTTGCATTTGAATAATTAATATCTCTGAGTTACAAATCATCTGCACATCTCAGGGAAGCTAGAAACCTTCTGCAGAAACTGACAACGTGCCTTATAGGTCACGGTAACGCCCAGCAAGAGGAAAAGAAATCATTCAAAACCAGGCTCTGGAAACAAGAGGTCCAAGTCCCAGGCAAACACCGAGGAGGAGGCTGTAGTTAATCCCAGAAAGTCCAGTCGTGTGCTGGATGACCCAGCTCCTGATAAACCAAGAACATCAAACCAGCCAGCCAAAGAGGCAACCCCTGAGCAGGGAGCTGAAGGGACACATAAGAATGGAGAGCAGTTTCCCAAGGGGCAAAGCAACAGAAGATCCAGCCAGCTGACAGGGGAACAGAAAAGCCAGGAGCAGGATAACGGAGTTGTTAGCTTGACCCCAGTGAAGAACTCCAAGGGCAAGGTATGTTCATCAGCACCCTTGGGGACTGTCTTTCGGCCTCTTGGTTTAGTGGGAGGAGCTGCATTCAGATTTCATCAGAGCTCTGCACAGCTTGGAGCTCATAATTGGCCAGATATATTGTGAGTTACGGTTTTTGTTTTGTTTTTCGTTTTTTTCCTGTTGTTGTTTTAAATCTCTCAGAGGCATCAGGGAAGGCCCCCCCTGGAGACAGTGAATCCCCTGCAGGGGATGGATGGACCAGCGCTCTGAGGTGGTGCACTGAAAGCCTGTTCTTAGAAATGGGACTGGCATGACTTGCTCTGAGGTCAAACTGATGGCTGCATGGGGAAAGGTGTTTTCCCCCTCAGCTCAGACCAGTGGGGATCTAAAGGGTTTTTCACGTTTCTCTACAGCAGGAAATGGGGTTCACTGCTGGGGTCTGCTGGGCACTTCTTTTCTAAACAGCTGTCTGCTGGTTTAGGAGTCTTGAGCATTGGTGGCATCTCAGTCTCTCCTGTTCTCTGTAACACAGAAGGGCTGAAAAATACTTCAGTTTAACTCAGATTGCTGTGTGCACTAGAGGGTTCTCTCAAGGCAATCACAGGCAAACCGCTGTCAGGGGAATGAATTTTCTAAATGTGGATGGTTTATTGTAGGAGGATGTCAGTGCAGAGCCATTGCATTTTCTTCAGTGTCACAGTAAAGGCAACAGCCGCGAGGATTTTAAAACGCAGCTCTGGTCCTGTGTCTTCGAGCCATTGCTAGACTGTGGAGCCAGGAAAGGTGAGCTCTTAAAGAGGTTTGCAGGATTTCCAGAACCACCTGGCTCTGGAATCCCAGCAGACTCCATGCGTTAGACCCCTGCTCCTTCAAGCTGTAGTCTCCATTGTCAGGAAGAGACTTGCTTACATACTTCTTTGACTTTGAAAACAGGAGACTGGGAGAGCACCAGGCAGCGATAAGCTGCAGTCTTCATGTGTTGTCTGTGAACCTGGGAACTTCTCACCTATTCTTTTCATCTTTCAGATCCCATTGTGAGCTCCTCCAGAACCGTGGCAACATGTGGAGGGGAATCCGTCTGTCTGATTGATTGTGAGACGGGGACGGTGTTGAAAAAGTATAAGGTGGCTACAGAGGTAGGTTGCAAATGGGAAGAATAGACATTGAATGGAAATACCATAATCCGTTATAATTACATACATGTATACATAATATATATTAGAGGTCTGAAAGGGTTTCAAGCATTAGTTGCTGACAGGTCTTAAAAGGATGAAGATAGTAAACATTTCTTGCTTATCCTTTTAGCCTGGTTTGGCTTTATTTTTTATTAAAGATTAGTCTGCCTCTCTTCTCCTCACACAGGCAGGCATATGTGTTTCCAGGCTGCTAAGGCTGCTTGACAGCATAGAGGAATAAACATCCTGTTTTGATAGTTTGTGTTCTTCTGAGGGTTGTTTTGAGATTCGATGCTCCGGCTTGAATAGTCATGTCATTTCACCTGAATAGCTCTCGTGATAGTTGTCTTATCTCTGAGCTAACAGCCATCCTGCTGACTGTTCTCTGCCACGCTATTCTTGGTTTCTTTCTGTCCTAGGAGTTTTTCAGCGTTGCATGGACAACCCTCACAATGGTAATCAGCGACAGTCGGAAAAAATCTCATAATATCTTGGCGGCTGCTGGGAGGAGAGGGATCGTCAAACTGATTCATGTGGCGGCTGACTTCTGCTATGGAGAGATAAAGGCTCATAAAAAGCCCATTGCTACTGTCTGCTTCAGCCCAATTCGAGAAACTCACCTCTTCAGTAAGTCTCTGGTTCAGAATCTCTTTAGCTCTATTACCTAACGTTGAAAAGGCTGGGCTTCCTTAACAAGGGGGATTGTCACCAGTGCGAGCAGGTGCAGGTAGGGACCGCACACACATACAAAAAGCATGGACAGACGTTATGTAGAGAGTATTGTTAGTCTCACATGGCAGTAATCTACAGAAGGTACAAATTGTTTCAGCCACAGAGCCTGACTCTTTAGCTGAGGTGCAGCAGCTCATGTTTCTCTCTCGGTAGCTCTCAGGGTGGCTGTCACGCATGCATTAGCCACAGACACGCCCAGGAGTGGATCTGTTCCGCAGGGATGAGTAAGAAGAATGATAGCCAGAGCAGCCTGCTGGGGGTCAGGCAGTGAGCGGTCAGCTGGCAGGGCTCTCTCATGCATGGTAGCAGGGGCAATGCAGCATATAATGGGCTGTTGGATTTCATTTTTTTCCAACAAGCAAAACTATGCGCTTAATTGCTTTTGAGTAGATGAAAATCTTTTTGAGTTCTGTGCCTCGTCAGAAATTTTTATTCAGGTCCTGATGTAGAAGAGAGCTTTGCCACGGTAGGGCCCACAGAGACTGAGGCTTACAGACTGGTGGGAAATGAACCATCATACTACAAATTGCAGCTGCATTGTCAGGCCTGTAAAGTAAGCTGTTACAGAGCCATTCAGGCCACACCTGCACCCCACAGCACATTGTTTCTCTTGCTTACAGTTACCCACATCCTGGAGTGGTTAGAGTGCTACATGAACCATTCAAAGTGGAATTTTTTTAACACACAGGTAGCTGTAGTGGATACTTTTCAAGAAGAAGCTCGAGCACAAAAAGCAGAAGCCTAGAGGGATAAGGAAGTTGATAGTACATACATATAACGGCATGGACAGCAAGGCTCATTATATTGTGTAGAAAAATTTATAGTAATGAAGTGAGAGTCTTTGCATGCCTGTTCAGGGACTGGACACTGACCTGTTTACTCTGAGTTTGAGGGATGCCATCTGATGAGGATCCAGATTACTCTGAGTAATCTCTTAGGGTTGTTTCTGCTATCGGTGTATCAGCTTGGTGACAAAGACATTAAGTGTCTTTCACGCTTTACTTCAGTGTCTAACTTTCCCAATAGGAGCTGCCGTGGATGTGACCACAGTAAGCCACGGATATGTGGAATAAAGCTCATATTTTAAATTCCACTAGAACCCATGACCAGAAACAAGCTCAAAGCGGCACTAATTAATGACCTTGTGAAGCCACAACTTAGTAACAGACACCAGGAAACAAACTTTCTTCTATCTGCTCCTCTCAGAGCACAGGATAAGAACGTAAATTACTGACTGTGCATGTTTGACAATGTCTGTAAAGTGGGGTTGAGCCAGGAGTCTTAGTGACTGCTGCAGTGCTTTAATGAGCTCTCTGATGCCACAGGCTTAGTGTTACAGCCTGTGACACAGGTAGAATTGCCAGCTAGCACGAGAAGAGCCAGATGAGCAGCGGTGTCACTACCTGCTTCTCTTCTGTGTCCCACAGCTGCATCCTATGACAAGCGAATTGCACTCTGGGATATTGGGATTCCAGACTGTGACTACAATTTCAAAGCAAGGTAAAGGTTCAAAAACCAGATGTGGCCAGTCCAGGAGCCTATATCACATCGCAGCACCACTTAACTACGTGTTCTCTCCTTTTTTTCTTTTTTTTTCTTTTTTTTTTTTCCCCCTTTTTAGCCAGCTGCTCGTGCTGGAAGCGCTCTCCATTCCCTTACGGATTGCCCTGGTCCCCACCTGCCCAGATCAGTACCTGCTGGCTGGCTGTGAAGACGGCTGCTTTGCCTGGAATATAAAACTGGATAAAGAACAAAAAAGCAGGTGAGAACCGAAAGTTGGAGGCATGCATTTGCTTTCCATAACAAGAAGAGGTAGTCCTAGCAAAGGCTTTATTTCTAACCAAGGAGGTCTGACCAAAAAAGCAGCGTGTCCTACCAAACTTAAAGCATACTCCCCTTCCCATAGTGGCAAGAAAAAATACTATCATAATGCTAAAGGAGTGTCCAAAGCTGGCAGCCCTGAGCTTGTACTGATGCTCCAGTGTAGAAGCATTGCAGGCTGCTTCAAAAGAAGGCTGAAATGAGTGTAATACAATACCCTAAAACTTAAGGGCATATCATCTTGAAGTCACGTAAGGGAGCGTAAATTCTTGGATCGAGTGCCTGTCTCACAGCAAGGCCTGCTTCTGGTACGTGAGGTTACCCAGGAAACTGGCACTTCGTGGGAGCACAGAAAAAAACTGCAAGAAAGAAGCAAGTGAAATCATGCCCTGCTGACATATACTAATCCTGATGACTACAAAAACAGATGAAGTAGAACAGCAGTCTCTTAAGCAAATGGACTTCTGCTTTATTAATAAACCCAGGTGGCTGAAAGCATAAGCGCAAGTGGGAATTCATCTGAGTTTGGCACGCAAATTACCTTCTCTTGGGTTCTGTACCTGCTTGCCCTTCCACTGCTGCCCATTGACTCATTTCACCCTTCCCCCTACTCTAGGCCTTTTGAAGCCGTATTTCAGTTTCCTGATGAGGATGGAGGCATGACAACATCTCACAGGGTTGACGGTTTGGCTTTTCTGAATGATGATGTCGTCGGTGAGTATAACCACAATAGCCCAATCCAGAAAATCAGTCAGGCACTTCAGCGTGTGGCAGGCTGATGCCAGCATGATGAGCAGAGGGACTGACTGGGGTGTGACTGCCTCCTCTTTAGGTTTTTGGTGGCTACACAGAATGGAGTTGTCTCCCAGAGTCACTTATCTTTCCCTAAAACGTGGGCTAGATGTGCAAACCCGTGTCTGAGCCGGACTGGACATCAGATGAACCCGTCCCCAAGAGCACGCTTGGCCGAGCAGTGCCAAAGCGGAAGGGAGGAGAGCTCCTTTAAGCTCAAGGGCTGGTGGCAGCAGTATTTTTTTCGCAGGGGAATTGAGGGTTCCCGTATCTGGGAGAGCACTTAGAGCATGGGCTGGGTCTTTCTGAATAGCTGATGCTTGTTCTGCAGTCCAGGAACATAATTGTGGGACTGCAGATCCTTCTGCAGCCTCCAATTATCATGAAATAAGGTAAAGGAGGTGAAAACAGTTGTTGCTGCTATTAGGTCCCACATCTTAAAAGCCATCTTCTGGATAGACCACTTTCACCAGAGGCCAGCCTTTCTTTCGAGGCATTTCACTTCTTAGGAACTGACACAGCCTCTCCCCTCTTTCTTCCCTAGTTTCCAAGAGCTCTAAACCGGGATGCATATACTTGTGGAGCTGGAGTCGGTCTTTTGACTCAAAGGGAAAAGGATGTCAGCGAACGATATCTGCCATTATTCTAGCTGAACTTGAGTGGTCCACGACAGACCTGTCCTACCTGACGCTCAGCACCTGCCCAGGTAGGCAGCACCCTTCCTCGGGGCGAGCAGCGAGGCCGTACCAGTCACTGTAGCAGAGATGGCCGCACGCGTCCAGATTTACTTTGAACAGTTGTGCATGCCTCCCCGGTCACCTGTCGGAGGAGCGCGGAGTTGGAGGTAGAGGCCTGGATTTCAGTCCCCATCAGAGCGAGCTTGTCTGGTCTCCTCTCTGCAAGCAACAAGAGCCCTCAACTCCCTGCACTGCAGCTCCAGCAAAGTGCAGCAACAGCCCAGCACCAGTATAAGTAATACATAAATGCAGCTATACTATCTGCCATACAGCAGGGGAACAGCTCAGGCTTACAGCGTTACATGGACTGTACAGTGCCAGCACGGTCTTCCTTGTACAGGTCTTCAAAGCACACTGAGCTGATGGCTTGGTCCTGTAGCTTTTCTAGAGCCGCTTTAAGGCTTACTGCAGCTGAAGGAAGGGGTAGGAATGCCATGCACAGGGCAGCTGGCTTTTAAGACTAACAAGGAATAAACAAACCTGATTTGATCACCACTTTCCAAAACCAAAGTCTGAAGAAGAACAAATGCCAAAACATTTTTCAGTAGTTTTTCTGGACAGCCAATTTATCTTTAAATGAATTTACTTTTTTCAGCGTGAGGTAGATTAATATATTTGTGCTAGAAATAGAATTTTGCTGAGATAGGACACCCTCCCCTGGAATCCTACAGCACTGTCTTGAGCTCTGGTTTATAGAGGAGTGGCGCCCCAGTTCCACACTCGTTTTCCAACTTCTTCTTTTGGTCTTACAGCAAAAGACTACGTGTTCTGTGGTGATGAGAAGGGGAGCGTGTGGATGTACAACCTCTCAAACTGCACCACAGCATGGAGCTCCGCAAAGGGAAAACGCTCAGACAGGAGGATCCCTCCCACACAGGTAGGTGCCATTTACCCTTTGGGGCTGAGCTGGGCCTCCCTCCCTCCCCCAGTGGAGCTGGCCCGAGTCTGCTGAGCAGATTTACACCGGAATGTGCCGCCAGTTTCCTCTACCTAACCTTCACAAGCAATTAAAAGCAATCTTCAGAGCACGACCAAGGCCGTCTTTCAAATCTCACACAAACACAACTGTGACAGGAATTAAGAGCTGTACAGGAAGTCCGTTTGCTCCTGCATCCTGCAGCTTGGCAGCTTTTCCTAGCAGAAGGGCCCTGGGTGGTTAAACTGGAGAGCCTGACAATACAAGCATGCAAACACCATTTCCCTGACGGGCCGAGGAGGGAGAAGCCAGAGTGGCTGTTCCCTGGCAGAACTGCACACAGGAAAGGGGCTCACTGCCTCTGTATGCTCATGCCACCCTTTTGGGGTTTTTTGGGTTTTTTGTTTGTTTTTTTTTCCCCCGCTTGGTATTTCCTTGGCACCAGAGATACAGTCTTTTTTTTGGGCAGTTACTCTTCCCTTGCATGGTGAAGGCACACACACTCAAAGGCTCTCACTCCAGAGCACAGTCTTGAGCTATCATTACATACAGGTATGACATGACCTAGTGTTCCATAAACTTTTTGCAAGCATATTGCCCAAGTGAACAGTCAGTTCCAGCTGCTTTCACCTTTTCCTTTCCGACCAAGTCCTTTAGGAGTATCATAAAGCCGCACCACCTCCCTCAGAAAGCAGAACCACCTTTTTATTCAGCTTCCCCAGGCTGACAGGGAAGTGGATTCCACAGAAACCCCATCATCAAACCAGGCCTTGCAGTTATTAATAACCTCCCACTTTCAGAGACAATACCACCGTTGCTGTCCTACCCAAACTTTGTTCTCCTCATAGATTCTCAAGTGGCCAGAGCTCCGAGAGAACGGGGAGCAGCTGACTGAAGTCCTAATAAACAATGTGGTATCGGACCCTACTTTTACTTACCTTGTTGTTTTAACTAGTGTGAACATAACAGCAATTTGGAAAAAGTCATAGTTCCTTGTAACAGAGTTTCATTCCCGTGCTTTGAAATAGTGCAGTATTAGTGACTGTTACCCATGTAACCACGAAGTTTTCTAGACCAGCTATTATGTGCAAAAGAAGACAAAAAAAAAAAGGGGTAAGAGTTTGTTAAACTCATCAAGTCATTGTAAACATCCGGTTCCTTTTACTGTAAGTTTTCACAATTTGTGCATTTGTTTTATAGAAATGACACTTAATAAAACAAAATACCAGTTCAGTTGACAGTGCCTAGACTTTTTGAAAAGAAAAAGGAGAGGGTTCGTCTACCGCTCTCACTCAGCAGTTTCTCATCCTGGAAGTACGCTCACAATAAACATGCCAACAGCCCAGTACAAATATTTATCTTAAGGCTCCAATTAGAAAAGTAGAAATCATTTTAATGACTTATCCATCAAATGAAACAAGACATTTATCCTCTTGGCAAAGTGCCTGTCTGGTATAAATAAAACCTCTCAAAATATCACTGCCGCTATCAAAAATTAAACATAAGTGGGAGAAGGGGGAAAATATCTGCCATGAATGGAGGTGTAAATATAGCATTCAACTAACAGACACATCACTACCTCAGAAGCACAGTCAGCTCTAAATGGGGTGATTTTACTCGATTCCTTCTTGTTTGTCTTTAATAGCAACCTGTAAAACACAAAGAAAAATACGTAGGCTAAGACAAGAAGTGTTACTGAGCTGGAGGAGCTTAGTTTAAACATTCGTAACAGTCTTCTGTGAAACACAAGAAGAACCACAAGCCATCAGTAGAAATCTCTACACCAGCCAGAAAAATAATACTTAAATTAATATAAAAAGGTATTTGCAAAATTGGTGCACTGTTAACCTTTTACCAGCACATCAGAGAACACTACAGACAGTATCCTATTCATAGTCCCCTCGGTTTTGTCTGAATAACCTTTTTGGCAGACTAAGTCTCAAAAATCGAGGGGCTAAATAAATACAATTGCACAGTTGAGCAGAAGCAATACAAAGCAGTTAAAAAAAAAAAAAAACAACCAAAAAAACCAGCATTCCAGAATTTTGGCAGAAGTTAAAAAAAAACAAAACAAAAACAACAAACCACAAACGACCACTTGAAAGAATAGAAAATTTTCTACACTAGCAAAATTGTGAGAAAACCAATGCCGGCCATCTAGGGAATTGCAGAGCACCCACTGAACCCTTGTTGGGCATGCAAATAACCCTTCAGAGCAGCCAGGCTCCACTGTGCCTTGCCAGGAGCCGAGTAACACTGCGTGGCTTTGATTAATTTATTAACCTAAAAGAGCAGCTCTAAGACACCCTACCCCTCCCCTTTTGTTTAACTTCTAATGGCAAGAAGCGCAAATACTTAGAAGAAACAAACTTACCCTGAACCTCTCCTCCAGGAGGGAGAGCTCACTGATCAAATCCGTGATGGCGTTGGTGAAAGCTTCCTGGGGGCTGTAATCGGGGGTGGTTTGGACACGGATGATAATTTTGTGTTCCAGGGGGTGCGGGACCTTGTACCCTGCAAATAACACCTGGGGGTCTTTCAGTAACTGCCTGGAACGGAAAAGCAGCAATGAACAACCACGCAGCGCAACTACAAATGCTTTTTATATTTATTAAAAAATAAAATAATTAAAAAGTGGTGTTTCCTGTGGGCTTTCCCAAAACGCATTCAAACATGAGTGTGTTTGTGGAAGCTGTTCCCTCACTTTTAAAGGCAGAATTGTTTTGCCCTGACCTGACCACATCTATCACAACTTTCTGAGGTTAAAAAAACCCCAAACCCCCTAAACACACACACCCCCCCCCAAAATTTACTCCCTTCCCCCTTCGCTCACGATTTGATGATGTTCCCCAGCGTGTGATCCTCCTTGTTGATGGTGAACAGGCAGGCGTTGGGCACCTTCGTGTCCTTGTTGATGGTGATCCTGAGTGGATACAGACCGGCCGTTACCGCAGCGCCTCAGAGAGCGGCTTCCCCCCCCGGCCCAGCTCCACACAGGCCGCGGGGGCCTGGGGGGGAGGCCCGGGCTCCCCGTACGGGGAGCCCGGGCCTCCCCCCCAGACCCCCGCGGCCCGAGTGGGGTCTGCGGCCCGACCCGGAGCCGTCCCCCGCGTCCGCAGCTCACTTCTTCTCGCCCTCGAAGAGGAGGAAGGACTCAAAGGCTGGAGGCGCGTTCATCCCGCCGCCGCCGCCGCCGCCGCTCTACCGCCTCACTTCCGCCCGGCCGCCTCACTTCCGGCCGCCTCACTTCCGGCCGTCGCTGGCCGCGACAGCGCCCTCCGGCGAATGGGAGAGCTCGGCTCCCCCCTCCCCCCCCGGGTGACGTCCCCCTGAGTGACATCATCAACCGTGATGTCACCGGAGGAGCACCACCGGCAGTGATGGCCCCAGCAGAACCGCCAGTGACGCCACCACCGCGGGCACCGGGAGGGCCAACAGCGATGTCAGCAGTGCCACCGTCAGTGGCACCACAAGTGCCACCAGCAGTACTTCCACCAGTGCCACCATGACTAGCATCACCAGTGCCGCCACCAGCACTGCTTTCACCAGGCCACCAGCAGAATCACCCATGACGGCACCACCACGGCCACCAGCAGGGCCATCAGTGACGTCACCAGTGCCACCATGACTAGCATCACCAGTGCCACCACCAGCACTGCTTTCACCAGGCTACCAGCAGAATCACCCATGATGGCACCACCGCGGCCACCAGCAGGGCCATCAGTGACGTCACCAGTGCCATCACGGGCAGTGACGGCACCAGTGGGACCAGCAGCAGTGGCACCAGTTCCACCATGTGTGCCGCCGTTGGTGGGTCAGCAGCAAAACCATCTGTGGTTCCACCATCAGTGCTGTATTGGTGCCACCAGAAAGGACACCAGCAGGACCACCGGTGATGGCGATGCCATCAGGAGCACCAACACCAGTAACACCATCAGCAATGCCCCAGCAGAACCACCAGTGATGCCACCACCGCGGCCACCAGAAGTGGCACCAGGAAGGCCAACAGCAACGTCACCAGTGGCACCATCAGTGGAGCCACCAGCAGTACTTCCATTGTGCCACCATGACTAGCACCACCAGTGCTCCCACCAGCAGTGCTTTCACCAGGCCACAGGCAGAACCACCAGGGCTGCCACCAGTAGAGCCACCAGAAGGGCCATCAGCAATGTCACCAATGCCACCACAAGCACTGCCACCATCAGTAGCACCACCAGTGCCACCAGCTGAGCCACCAGTGCCACTAGCAGAGCTTTGGCCAGTCCCCACCCAGTGCTGCCTCCCCCCAGCACCACCAGTGCCCATCCCCATAGCCAGCAGCGTCCCCACCAGAGACGGACAGGACACAGCTGCAGGGTACGAAGTGCCTTTATTGCCATGGTGGTGGTCCCCGAGGCGTGGGGACCCTCACCCTGGGGGGGTCCCCTCACGTCTGCAGCTGCAGCAGGGCGGGGGCCGGGGGCGCCGGGGGCTGCGCCAGGCGGTGGCAGCCCTCCAGCTCCCCCAGCACCCCGAAGAGCCGGCTCAGCCCCTCGGGCAGGGGGGCACCTGCAAGGGGGGGGAGCAACAGTGAGACCCCAAACCCCACCACCGCAGCCCGTCACCTGGGGACATGTCCCAACGACAGCATCCCCCAAATCCCCCCACACCTACCTTCACCCCGGGGACCATTTTGGGCATCCTCCGGCTCCAGCAGCTCCCAGTACTTTTCCCTGGGGAGAGGGATGAGCCGTCGGCAGGGAATGCAGGGGGGTGCAGGGGTGGTCCGCCCCGGGGTGGGGGAGCTCACCTGAGGGTCTCTCGGAGGCCCTGGAGGTGGTGGAAGAGACGCTGGGCCTCCACCGCGGGGTCCAGGGGGTCACTCCACTCCTGCAGGGTGACGCCATGCCGGGTCCGGTCGCAGCCCGGCCCTGCGGGACAGGGGGCTCACGATGAGGCAGGGGGGACACCCCCACCAGCAGCCCTGCAGAGGGGCCCGGGTCCCCTCCCCGGTACCTGTCCTCTCCTTCTGGTGGCAGCAGCTCCACTTGTCCCCGCGGAAGACACCGGGGTGGTAGGCACAGAGCACACGGGGGTTGTTGCCGCACACCTTGCGCAGGGCTGACAACCACTGGTTCAGCTCGTTGACACACTGCGGGGGGACGGATGGACAGTGAGGGGGGGGTCCCAGGCTGTGACACCCCTCGGGGTGTCCCCGTCCCACCTTGCACTGGAGGTAGGCTGTCTCCTGCCGCCCGCCTGCATCCATGTAGACCACCTGCATGACATGGGAGCTCCCGAAGCTCTTCTCCTCCACCTTCTCGGCAGCGAGGATGTCGGCCAGGGCAATGGTGCCGCTACGCTGATGGGGGAAAAGGACACAAAATATGATGGGGGTGGGGGGTGGGGTCAGTGCCACCCCGCTGCCACCCCCCACTGCCCCCCCAGCACCCCCTACCTCAGCGCCAGGGCTCTTGCCGAAGCTGAGGGCCTCCCCAGTGAGGCAGAAGTGGAGCTTCTTGGCGGCAGCAGCGAGCAGTGGCCCCTTGCCCCGTGTCTTGTGGACAAAGAGTGGCCCCTCCTTCACCACTGTGGCGGGGGGGCCTGGTGGCCGTGCCTCGCCTTCCTTCTCCTCCTCCTCTTCCTCCATCCCCACCAGCTGGGCAATGAAGTCCTTCATCTGGGTGATGCCCTGCTGCAGGGCAGGCAGCAGCGGGGCCAGCCAGGCCTCCTTGGCCCGCCCGGCTGATGGCTCCATGTTGCCCACCATCTGGACAGCCTGGAGACCACCAGGGAATGGTGGCATCAGCAGCAGCAGACCCAGCCCTCCCCAATGGGAAGCAGCCAGGCACCCCAAAAACTCCACCTGGGTGACACCAATCCCCCCCAGTGTCGTCCCCCCCGTCCCACCTTGGCCAGGAGCAGCAGCGTGCGGCTGGTGCGTGCGTCGGCGTGTGTCTCCCGCAGGTGGAAGAGCTTGGGGGTCATGATGGCCGGTGAGAAGAAGCGAAGGCAGAGGAAGCTGGTGACGGCCACGAACCTGGCATGCTGCGACCATCCCAGGAGGAGGAGACATGTGAGGGTCTGTCCCAACGTGGGACATCCCCAGGCACCGCATACATCGATGCTCCAGGGTCATGGGGGCTGGCTTCCAGCACCAGAGTTGCTGTTTGGGTGCAGCATGGCTGCGCTGTCCCCCTGCGCCCCATCCCTGGGGAGCTGCCCCCATGCCCAAGAAGGGACCTCATCGACCAAAGCTGGGGACTGCACCCAGTGCACCCTGTCCCCCAGGGACATCCCCGTTTGACCCCCCGGTCTATGTCCCAACAAAAGCCCAACCTGGTGCTGGGGGAAGCGCTCCCCGACACGCCGGAAGAGCTGCCGGAAAGCAGTGCGGATGACGGGGGGACATGCCGGGGCTGACTTGCCGATGGCATCCAGCAGCTCGCCCAGGTAGGACTGGAGCTGCTGGCGGCCCTGCTCGATCACCTCAGCCTCCGTCTGCACCCGGTGCAGCCCTGAGCACCTGCGGGCACCAGCACCATCAGCCCCACGGCCAGGGTCCCCCCTGCCCCACTGCCCCCCCGCATCCCTTACCCGACGTCTTTGACTTCCACCTTGCCGGGGTCCAGCTCCACGTACTTCTTCTCCTCAAACACGCGGGTGATGGTGGGTCCCAGGACAGCGTGCAGGTATGGCATCCCCGTCACCTGCCAAGGGACCATGCAGGGGATGGTGATGGGGGGCACAGCCACAGGTTTGGCACCTGATGCCCCCAGACTCCCCGATAACTATTGCCCAGGGATTTTCCCCAACCTCCCAGCCCCAGAAGACACAGCCCCACCAGCCCTCCCAGTACTCGCCCTGGGAACTGGCCCCAGTGCCCAAGAGCCAGGGTGACCTGGGAAGAGCAGGTGTTGGGCGGTGCGGCACCTTGAGGAAGGAATCCATTGACTTTGAGGCCAGGGAGTTGCTCCGGAACAAAGTGTTGGGCTCGCCTGCAAAACAGGAGAGAGTCCATGGCCTGGAAGATGGCCATAGGTCACCCACTGGGCAGCTGCAATCATGGGGGGGCGCACTTACAGGGGCTGTGCCCTCCATCCCTGGCTACTTCCATGGGAGTTATGGGGATTTCCTAACCTCAAACCATCTGCTCCTCCACCAACCTCAGCTCATGAGTTGCTCAGGATGAACTCAACAGGTTCCCACCCAGAGCACAGCATGATGGCTGAACCTCAACCGTCACCCCCCAAAAAAATCACCACAGAAGGTCCTGGAGGTTTTGCAGCCCCAGGAGATGGTTGGAAGCCTCCGGCTCCACTCCCTGCTCCAGCCTTACAGGGCTTAGCCAGCTCCAGCTCAAAGAGCAGGTCCAGGAACTCCTTCACCAGCCCTTGGCCCAGGAAGAGTTTGACCAAGTTGATGGCGACTTCCTGCCGGCACTCGGCTGTGGTGGTTTCATCCAGGAGGGTGACCAGATGCACTTGGCCATCCTGGTGGGGAGAGGCACCACAACATGATGGCCCATGTGCCCTGGCAGAGAGCTGGAGGAAGGTGGGTGCCCTGGCAGGACTTTGCATAGATCCCTCACCTGGCGCCCCGACTTCACCTCCTGGCACAGGAGCTGGACCAGGGGCTGGTAGCAGTGGGAGGGCAGCACCGTCTCATCCCGCAGCCTCACCTGCAGCTGCAGCGAGCCCAGGCTGCCTTGGCGCCTGCAGGAGCACAGGATGGGTGGGTGGATGGAGGGATGGAGAAGCACTTCACCGAGCAGTAGGTGGCTCAACAGCCCGGCAAAGCCTGGGCAGGCAGGTGAGGCTGCGCCGCACTTGCTCCCTCTCCAAGACAAGGGCATTTCCAGGAGCTGCCCCTCCAAAAGGATGATGTTTCCCAGGAATAACTCCCTCCCCAATGCCCCTGTAGGCACTGGGACCACCCCTGGCAGACCCCAGCACCCCCATGCCGACACTCACTCATCCTCCCTCGGCTTGGACTTGTCCGGCCGCAGCCTGAACCAGCCCTCCTCCTGCCCGGCCACCTCCAGCCCCTGGATGCTGAACACCACCTGGGAGGGGAAGGCAGGAGGGGGTCAGGAGGGCAGGCGGGAAGTCCCCTGGCAGCGGTGACAGGGTCTGGGGGCTCACCTTGCCCAGAAAGTCATTCCTGCCAACGAGGTCCCAGTCCCACACCTCCACGCACAGCTTCTCCCCGGCGGGCTCAGCCAGCTCGAACTCGAAGGTCTCGTTCCAGCGGGGGTAGCAGGATTTCTTGACCACCTGCAAAGGCGACAGCTTCATCCCCCCTCGCTGGGTGGCTCCGACACCTCCCTGGGGACACCAAGGTGGGGACCCAGGGGACAGGGCTGGCTCCTAGCCGAGGTCTGGGCTTCCCAATGGGATGATGTCACCTTCACCGCTCTCAGGTTGGTGGATCATGATAAACTGAAGTCGTACTCACAGTGCTCTCCTGCGTTTTCCCATTGTAGCGCAAGCGGACGAAGGGGTCGGAGGCGCCATTCCGGTCCTTCCTGGCCAAATCCCTGGTGAGAAGAGGGGGAATTTGCCAGTATCCTCTCAAAATACCTACGGGCACCCACAGCACCCACTCCCCTCCTCAGTTCCCCAGCATTTCGAGATGCCCGCCCTAAAGACCAGCAGACGAGGTGGACCCTGCCCCAGGACCCCCCTCAGCTGCTGGGTGGTGGGAAGGATGCTCTGCGCCCAAGGGAGGATAACTGAGAAGACCCTGATACAGTGGGGAAACTGAGTCACGGAGCAGCCAGGATTCACCATATGCATCCCAGCTGCACACGCAGCCCCCCTGCCACCCCCGTGTCCCCTCCTCACCTGGCCTCCAGCACGGTGCAGCACAGCAGCCGCTGGCTGCCCTGCCTCCCCTGGACCTCCACCCGCAGGTGGATCTCCCCCTGCACCTCCTCATCCGGGTCCACCTCGCTGAGGCTCATCCAGCCACTGTAGCCTGCGGGAAAAGGGGGCACCGTCATGGAGGGGGTCATTGGGGTGGCCCTCAGGACCAGCTCATCGCAGGGGTGGGAGATGGGTCCCCGCTGGGACCCTCCTGGCCACCTGTCCCCTTACCCTTTGGGTGCTCCGCCAGCATGTCCCGGGTGATGCAGACCTTCCCGATGACATCGTCGCGGCTGGAAAACAAAAGCCAGGAGCAGGACATGGTGTGGGATCAGCGCCCGCCCTCTCTGCTGGGGCCCACGCGTTTCGGGGAGGGGAAAAGGGCACCCGGGTGTCCTGGGCTGGGGCCACCACAGTGTGTCTGTCCCCATGGAGCATGTCAGTCACCTTTTGCTGCCAGCTGGAAAATAACCTCGGGAAATAACTTCACCCATTTGTGTCCCAAAGCCCAAGACAGCGTGGCCAGCTGTGGATTCTCTGACGTCTACAGTGGGGTTGAGCATACAGCCAGCCAAAGCCACTAATCTCCAAGTCCCCATGCCGAGCCCCCACTGCCCTACAGCCAACCCATCCGTACCTGAGCGCATCTTCATCCATGACGTAGATGGAGATGCTGTGAAAGGTGGGCTGGAGGTGCACCTCATATTCCTCCCCCCAGAATGGGGACAGCGTCTTCCACACTGTGGCAGTCCTGTGGGGCAGAGAGCACTGGTGACAGGCGGGATGGGACACCCCCACCGGGGCACTCCCCACCTCCCCAGCCTTGTGAGCTTCCCAGCTTTTGGTGGCACATGGCTGGGGGCAGTACCCACAGTTTAGAACCTCAGCTGGGGCAGGGGATGGGTCCTGGTCCCTGTCCCTGTCCTGTCTTGTGGCCCTGGGCTGGCAAGACGTAGTGGGTGGCTTACAGGGTGAGGGGTGGCCATGAGCTGTTAGACATCACAGCCTGCAGCATCTGGAGGAGCAGCTCAGCCCAAAGCAGGGAATAAATAAATAAATAAATGATGATAATAATAATAATAATTATTATTATTATTATTATGCCTGCAGCAGGGTAGATGGAGGAACCTGCCAGGAGAAGGGTGTGCTGGCAGGTTTGGGGACCAACCAAGGACATGGAGCCACTCACCTGATGATGGTCTCATCGTCAATCTTCACAATGCAGTACGGGTCGCTGCTCCCTGTGCTAGAAGGACACGACACAGCTCTGTCAGCACCACCAGCCATGGCCCTGACCCCCCACCCTGACCTCATGGGGCTCTCATGGTCATGGGCAACCAAAGCCTTCAGCCTGGGCAAACGCCCCACAGAGGAGGGACCTTGCAGGTGCCCCTTGTAGGGACACCCCAGGGCTATGGGGTGCTGGGGTGCCAAGGCACGTCCAGAAGCCAAAGGCTTCAGCGGGTGGATTTGGCCATGGCTGCAGGCACGTGGTGACCCCAGCTCCGCTCCCAGCCTGGGGAAACGCATCCCTGACTGTGTCCGGCCACCGCATCCCGCTGGCAGCTGAAAGTGGTTCTCCTCTTCCAAATAGGAAGGCGAAGAACAAACAAAACCCACCCTTTCCCCAAAACAGCTCCAGGCACCCGCAGCCCCGTTGCACGCGCTGGGAGCGAGGCCACAGGAGCCTCCTCCAGCCCCAGGGCGCACCCAGAGCCCCGACACCTCTGTAGGGACGGGGACATCCCTGGGGACACCCCCAGTGACGCAGAGGGTGCGAAGGGCGGGCAGCGCGTGCCACGGTGCCTGCGGGCTGTTGGCAGCTGCCACGATGCTCTGACCCCGCTTCCTCTCCGGGGACGATCCGAGTCATCGCTCCCGTGCGCTGCTGCCAATAAAAAAAAAAAATAAAAAATCACCATTTTACAGCTTATTGCCCATCAGAAACGAGGTGACTCAGTTGCAGGCAGGGGTGGGGGCTCCGGCCAGAGGCAGAGGAGCCGGCAGGACCCGGGTGCTGGCCAAGAGGGTGGAAAGGTCGTGGCTCCCGTGTGGCACAGAGCCAGAGCGGAGCAGCCTGCTCTGAGCACGGTTACTCATTAACGTCGGTCCTGGCGGCGTTCGTCAGCCAGCGGCAAGTGTCCCGGAGAAGGCAGGGCGGGGGGAGAGTGCACGGGTAGGGATTTGGGAACTCCAAGCACAGAGTAATTTCCCCATCCTAAAACCAGGGAGGTTGACAGCCAGCTGCTGGGGGGACCAAAAGGGGTTTGGGGGGGGTGTGGGGTGCCCCTGCCCTGCAAAACACGGCTGGCTGCGGGGGGTTTCTCTGGGCTGTGCATCCCGGGCACCGTGCTGACATCCCCAGGCGCCTCCATCATTTTGGGTCAGGCGTGGTGCTGGCAGCGCGGGCAGGTTGCTAAGAGCAGCTTTCCGCCTGCCTGCTCCCATCTCCCGCCGCCTTCCTGAGAGGGTTTTAATGAGAGCCGTGGATGAAGCGGAGCCTGTTGCTGACATTTCCTGCCTTATGCAAACCATCGAGCGGGCAGGGAGCACGCGGGCAGAAAGGGAACATCTGCCCACCTGAGCCGTGCCCAGCAACGCGGAGCAGGCTTCGGATGGGAGCTGCCTCAATGCCAGCAGCAGGAAAACCTTGTCCCCAACGTGGGGACGTTTCGAGCACATGGGCTGCTCCACGACCCCTGGGATGCGGGGTGCCACAAAGCCGCCCTTGCGGTACCGGGGCATCGTGTCCTCCAGGGATTAAAACACAGGGTGGCCAAAATTTGTCCTCCACGGGCTGCGGGAGCGGCTGCAGAGGCACCCAAAGTGCTGGGGAGCCTGTGATCCGCATCAGTGGGGGATAAATCGGGGGGGGGGAACCCGGCACCGCACTGGGTGACATTGTCTGCAGGGCGCCGCCGTCCCTGGATGCTAACCAGTGCCTGGAGATGTCAAGGGAAGAGATTTATAAGGTTTGCAGGCTCTCGGTGGGTGCTGGGCATCCTGCTGACGCCTACGCAGAGCATGGCTCGCTTCGGCCACCCACCCCGGCCCCTCCACGCTGGCACAGGCGGCCGCAGGAGGCGAGGCTGCCCGTGCAGGGGAAGGAGCTAGGAACGGGGAAGGTCGGGCTTTAAAAAGAGGAAATGAAGAATGAAGCTTTAAAGATTGACGGCATGGTATAAATCATGGAGGGGGCAGGATGGGGGGGGAGGAATAAATATATGTGCTCTCCACAGCCATCCATCCCGGCAGGCAGCGCTACGGCATTGAGTTTTAGAATTAGAAATGCACCCACTTTGCCCAGCCCTTGGAGGGGAGGGGTGGTGTAATAAAACGAAATAAATCAAACAGGCCATTTTCCCCGTTTTCCTGCAATGAAGATGCAGAAGAGGATTTTGCAGCGCTCAGCTGGGAGGAGGGGGGCTCACACTCCCACCGTATCCCAGGGTGGGGATGGAGGCGCTGAGCCAGAGCTGCTGTGGCTCTTCCCGCCTGCCCTGGCCCCAGTATTAGGCAGTGACGTGCCGGAGGGCGAAAGCGGGAACGGGTTCCCTGCCTCTTTATGGGCAGTTTCATGGTTTTGTGGCTGTACGTTGCCAAGTCCGGTGCTGGGCGGGCGCTCGCTTGGAAGGCAAAACCAAACAGCGGCTCTTCTGCACTGGGAGGAGGTGGGAGACCCACGGGCACAGCAGTGGCTTGGGCTAAACCCCGGGGGAAATCACACCGCTGCTGCCGGGAGAGGAGGTGGCTGCTGGTGGCACAGCTCTTGGAGCAGGGTGGAAGAGCGGGGGGGGGTCACAAACCACAGCAACATTGGCCAAATCCTGCTCCTGCGACTCCCTGTGCTGAATCCTGCAGGAGCTGGGGGGGCCCCACAGGGTTTTGGGGGTGCCCCATCACCCATGGGTGCTTGCAAGCAGGGTCTGACCTGCAAATGCGCCCGGGGTTGCTGCTGACACCCCGCAGATGGATTTCCCCTGGGGAAACCAGTGGTGATCCCAAAGGCTGTGCCAGGGCAGAGAGGAAGAACTGGATCTCATAAGCCCCTGGCCGCAGGGGAGGGGGACGGCGGCCAGCCACGGCCAAGGTCAGGCAGCAGCGGGTGAACGTGCCGGATCCGGCGCTCGGATTTCCCTCCCCGCCGGGGTGGCCACTCTCCCTGCCCAAAGCTGAGTCCCAAAGCCTGGAAAACTCCGCTCAAGGCGTTATCGCACAGCAGCTTTCTGCAACGCTCTCTCCTAAAGAGCGGAGCCTCCTAAAAACCAGAGTCTGCCCGCACTGGTTCGAGCTGCCGGCAGGGAGTTGTGCCAAGGGATTTAGAAATCAGGTCCTGACACACGGGATTTAAAAAAAGAAAAAAAAAAAAAAAAAGTCATGTTTCTTTCCTTGTTTATCCTCTTTTTCCATGATGGTTGCAGGGATTTTTGCCGGTTTTCCGGCAGCCTTGACCCTGCCCGGCTGCCAAGAGCTCCTCAACAGCCTCCTGCCGCCTTGGTGGCTGGGGGCCACCCCGATGCCATCCCCCCATCCCACCCCAACACTGTCCCCACATCCCACCCCATAAGGATTGGAGCGAAGAGGATAACGCCGGGACACGTGGGCAGCCCTTGGGGGGCTGCCAAGGAGGGAAAGCCCAACCCAAGGGGCTGCCAGCGGAGCCCCCTGAACCGCAGCCAGGTGGGCTTGAGCCGGGGCTGGGAACGGAGCGGTGACAGGGGACAGAGCACCGGGGCTCCTCCCTGCTCCTTTTGGGGGACAGTTGTACTGGGGGTCCTGCTGCTTGCCCAGGGGTCCCCCCAAAGGGCCCGGCTCCAGCTGGGGTGGCAGGTGGGGACAACCCTGCCCCATGGCAGCACAGGAGGGGCCCCACAAAGTGGGAGCACTGCTTGGGGTACCCTAAAGCACTGCTGGGGGCACCCCCCCCCCCGTACTGGGTGCTCCTGGGAGACAACCTCAAAGCCATCCCAGGGGGTGTCCCCAAGCAGGGGGACACCAAAGCGCTCCCGAGGAAGCCCGCAAAGCACTGAGAAATGCTGGGGGCACCCAAAGCCATCCTGGGGGGAACCCCCAATGCAAGGGGGACCCCAAAGCCACTCTAGGGGGACAACCCCCAAAGCACAGGCGCTGCTGGGGAGACATCCCAAAGCCATCCTGGGGGGAACCCCCAATGCAAGGGGACCCCAAAGCCACTCTAGGGGGACAACCCCCAAAGCACAGGCGCTGCTGGGGAGACATCCCAAAGCCATCCTGGGGGGAACCCCCAATGCAAGGGGACCCCAAAGCCACCCTGGGGGGAACCCCCAAAGCACAGGCACTGCTGAGGGGGGATCTCAAGCCATTCTGGGCAAACTGCCAAAGCACGGAGGAGGACACCCCAAAGCCACCCTGAGGGGGGGTGTCCCCAAAGCACAGGGACCTGTTGGGGAGGACATCCCACAGCACTCCTAGGGCAGGGGGGCTCCCTCCCGGGGTCCGCCCCCCAAAACCCCTCCTGGCGCCCCGGGGACACTCACATGTCCTTGGCGGGCAGGTTCCTGCCCTCCACGATGCGGATGGAGAGGGCGCTCCGCCGGGCCATGGCGGGCGGGCAGCGGAGCCGAGCCTCGAACCCGCGGTCACCCAGCCCCGCGCCCATGTGCGGGCCGGCGCCACCGCCTGCCAATCAGCCCGCGGGGCGGGATAAGGGGCGGGGCCGGAAGCCCTTCCCCGGCGGCGATTGGGTGATTATATCGGCTGTCGGCCAAAGGGTGGAGCCTGGACGGGCGTGGGCGGGGCTGAGGCGGGTGTGGGCGGGGCTAAGGCGGGCGTGGGCGGGGCTCAGCCCGGCGCCCCGCCTGGGCCGGCAATTAAGGACCGTCCCCACGCTGGGTCCCCGCTGTCCCCGCTCCCCCGCCCGAGCCAGGGGGCTGCAGCCCCCGGCCCAGCACTGGCCCCTCCCTGCTGTCCTACACCCCAAACCTCCACCTTTTGCTTGTTTTTTTAATCTTTTTTTTTTTTAAGCATCCCCTGGAGGGCCAGGTGGCATTTCTGGGGGTGCCATAAATACAGGAGGGGGGACAGGGGACCCCTCCTGCGGGACCTGCCTCGGCTCCAGGACTTGCCCAGCACCCAAAGCTGGGGCTCAGGGCTGTGCCGGCAGACACTGCCAGGCCTTGGCATTTGTACTTGAACACCATGGGGACACCGTGGGGACGCGACAGGGACACGCTGGGGACACACTGCCCCATCCTGCAGCTCTGCCCCTCTACCTCCCCCGCAGAGGGGCACAGAGGGACGAACCGCAGTCCCCTGCCACTGTCACTTACGCCTCCCCATGTGCCAGCTCCAGCCTCGCATGCGGTTGGGGCCACATGTCCCACCTCCAGCAGCGACCCTGTGATGGGGGACAACCCCCCCCTCACCCAGCTGCTCGAAGCCACTTTGTGGGTGAAATGGGTGTTTGGGGTCTGGGGATGGGGTAGGACAGAGGGGACCCGCGTTTGCTGGCTGAAACCAGCCCTTCGCTGCGGCCAGGCTGATCTCCGCAGGGGTTAAGCGCCGGATTTGCTTGATTTTCCTTGGCTGGGCTCCATGGAGGCCGGTTCTTGGCAGCAGCCCCGCGCGTGGGTGGGTGGGGGGGCAGGTTGCTAACACACCCCCCCCGGGCAGTGTAAGGACACCCTGGTAAGGGCGCTGTGACCATGGATCAGGTATAAATGTGATGCTGTCCTTTGCACGGCGCGTACGGAAAAAATACGGGATTTTAAATATATGTATATGTGTATGCCGTATATACATATATTCAGACCCGCCCTGACTCCGCTCAAGGGGGGGGGCACAGCCACCCTGCAGCGCTCTCCAGCCTCCTCTTCCTCAGCACCAGGAGGGTTTCATCCTGCCAAGGCTGCAGGATCAGGACACGCACAACCCCAGTGCAGGATCGGGATTGCTGGATCAGGCCCCGCCACCAGCCCCTGGTACAGGATCGGGCCCGCCACAGCCCATTCCCCCCCCCCTTCCGGTGCAGGATCAGGCCCCCAAGTCCCCCAGTGCAGGATCAGGGCCCCACACCCTGGTGCAGGATCAGGCCCTGGGCTGCCGGTCCCCTCTTGCCATCTCATGGCTGGCGGGGGAACATCAGCAGCACCGGGGCAGGATTGGGCCAGGTCGGGGTGGGGGGATCCTCCTCCAGGTTTAGGGCTGGGGTGAATTGCTCTGGGGGGAACGGGGGGAAACACCCTCCTATACCCCCACCCCCCCACCCCTGGGGGCATTTCTGTGCCCCTCACCCCAGCACCAGGCTGTTGAGGGACAAGCCCCCCCCCCATGGCCTTGTTCCCCATCCAAACCGGGCACATGCCGCGTGTCCCGAGCCGGGTGCGAAAACGCTTCTCCCACCCCAGAGCATCCCCAGCTGCACCCTGCTCCGGGCGGCAGCCATCCCCTCCCAGGGATGGGGGCTCAGAGCCCTGCGTGGGGTATGGGGTTGGGACCACGGGGGTTTTCCTAGAGCCGGTGAGGATTTGGCGGGTGCCATTCCCGGAGGGGGGGTCACAAACAGGAGGCAGAGGCCGGGCAAAGCATGCGGAAAGGCCTTTAATCTCCCGCTCCATCACGGCTCCCCGGAGCTCTGGTCCACGGGGCAGCTCTGGCCGTGCCCCTGCAGCAGTGGGCATGGTGCCACCGACACCGATGGTGCAATCGCAAGGGCACCCAAGGGTGCGCGGGAAGGTGGCGGCCGGCACGGAAGCAGGTGGGGAGGTGGCGCGTTGCCGGGGGGGTGGCGGGGAGGCAGGATGGGGGCTCAGAGCCGGGCGGCCGGCTGGTCGTAGACGTGGTGAGTGTTGTACCGCCGCACCGTCACCGCCTCCGGCTTGCTGAAGGTGCTGCTGCCACCGCCGGTGTCCGAGCTGGGGAGAGAAGAGGGGGTGAGGGATGAGGGTGGGGACCATGGGGTGCTGGTGTCACCCTCTGACGCCGGTCTCGTGTGCCCAGCGCCCATCACGGCTTCTGGGCGGTGCGGTGGGACGTGGGGGTGGCACTCACCCGCAGACCAGCATGGCCACCAGGCCGGCCAGCAGGATGGCGAAGAGGATGGAGAGGATGGAGGTGAGGGCGATCATGCCGGCGCTGCGCCCGCTGCCCATCGTGGGGATGCTGCTGGATGGTCGGGCTGGGGAGAGAGCGGGAGGGGAGGGAGCGGGACGTGCACCCCCAGGGCAGCGCAGGGGGGGACCCGGCTGGGACACGGTGCGTTCGTGGGCAATCGCGGTGTGCGACTGCAACGTGCAAACGCAATATGCGATCCCAGCGTGCGAACACCGCAATGTGCCACCGCGCGCTGCCGACATACCCCAGCAGGACCCGCAGCGGCACCCTGCCTCGGTTTCCCCGGCTGCTCGCAGGAGCGCTGCACCCCGAGGCGCCGGTGCTCAGCGTGCAGCCCCCCTGGGACCACCCTGCACCCCACCACCACCCGATGGCTGCGGGACGGTGCGAGGGGCAGGACGAGCACCCCGGCAGCGATACCTGTTCTCAGGGTGATGGTGTCCGACCAGGCTGTCTCTGCCACGGGCTCGGAGCCGTTCAGGGCGAGGAACTTCACCCTGGGGTGGGAGGGGAGGTTGGCCACGCTGGCCCGAGCCAGGGGGGCTGCCGGCAGGTCCCCGGGGGGCACGTCCCCGCCAGCAGGCTCACCGGTATGGCCCGGGGTTGGGCAGGGGGCCGTTGCAGGTGGGTCTTTTCTTATCACTGACGCAGCTGGTCTCGCTGCCGACGCGCAGCACCGTGATATCCTTGGGGTTTTTGGGGCAGGGGTAGTTGAGGACGGTGGTGTTGAGGGTCATGTAGGCGAGGGTACTGTCAGGGAACTTCTGGAACGCCCGCTCGGGGGTCCCCGGCCCCACGCTGTTGTTGAAGTTGGGTACGGCTGTGGGGATGGGGATGGGGTGAGGAGGGACCCCGGGGGAGGCAGGGGGGGCACGGGGAGCCCGGCACACAGTTCTGGCCGGGGCTGCTCCCCCGGGGCCTCGTCGCATCCCACCTACCCTTGGGGAGGGCCACCACCAGCCAGATGACGGTGTCGTCTTGTACCCCCTTGAAGACACAGCGGGGCTGCTCCAGCACGAAGGTGGAGGTGGTCGTCTGGCCCCCCAGGGCCGGGCTGGCCAGGGTCGGCTTGGCCAGGGTGGGGAGCTCATCTGTGATGAGAAGCCGGGGGGGGGCGGGATGTGGCAAAGGGTGCAGATCCCCCCGCTGTAGCCCCCAACCAGCGGCTCCAACCGGCTGCAGTGGTGCCGAGGCTCGGGGTGGGGACGAGGACAGGAGGGAGCTGACCCCTGTGATCCCGGCTGTGGGGGCTCCCGCTCCCCTCCCGCCCCCTGTTTTGAGCTCAAACCCGCGTTCCATGAAAAGAGGAAGGAAAGACAGGCACACTGTGCCACCACCCAGGGAGGGACACCCCTGCGAGACCCCGGAGGACCCCACGCTGTGCCAGCAGACCCAGGAAAGTGACGCCAGGGACACTACGGGTGGCACCCAGAATGGGGGGGGCATCGGCTGCCCTGCAGCTCCAGGCTTCAGGGGGTCCCGGTGCCCGTGCACAGGGGACCCCCGCTAGCAGGGGACAGTGGGGACCCCCAGCCCAGCCCGATGGCGTTGGCGGACTCACCCAGCCCATAGGCCGTTGTCAGGAGCAGAAGGAGCAGCGGGAGCATCGTGCGGGCGCCTGGGTGCCGAGGGCGGGAATGTGGGTGGCCGGGCTCCGCGTCCCCACGGGACCCACCTGCGGCCGCCAACCGCCCACATTCCTGCGCCGGCCACGGCCCCGGTAGGAAACAGGTCGGGCTCGTTTCCCCGGGGAGCATTTGCTACACCCGAGCGCCCACCGGTGAGGCGTGCTGAGAACTGCCACACTCGTGGCACGGGTGGGCAACAGCCCTCACCCAGGCTATGGGGCAGCAGGGAGAGGGCTACCCCAAGGGTGATGCCCACCTCAGGGCTCCCCGTAGGCGCCACCGGTGCTGCCACGGGCCCCCCTGACACCAAGTGCCACCAAACCGAGGCCCCAGGTGGTTTTTGGGGGTCCCAGTGCCCCTATCCTCCGTAGCTCCAGCCCCACGTGGCCGATGGCGGGGCAGCAGGCGGAGAGGGGGGGACATCGTCCCGCGGCGGGGAAAAGAGGAGGCAGTTGCAGATGTAAAGTGAGAGTTTACTGGGCAGGACACGGAGCGGGAGGCCGGGGGGCAAAGCAGCCCAGCCCCGGGGGGCTGCACCTACAGCCGGGGGGCAGCGGCTGCGGCAGGGCCCAGGGGATGTGGTGGGTCCTGTAGGACCTGTGGGCGAAGGCGCCGGTCCCCAAATCCCGGTGGCACAGGGACCGCCACACCTCCACGCTGTAGGGAGAAAGAAGCAGAGGCGTCAAGCGGGGTCCATGGGGCTCTGCCGGTGCCCCCCCACGCCAACCGTCGCCGAGGGACCCTTTCTCCTTGCAAACCCCCCCAGTTTAAGAAAAAAAGCCTCTTTAAATCTTAAAAAACATCTTCGCTCCACCTCTTTGCTGATGGGGTTGAGAAGGGGGTGTTCTCCTGGGGGACCCCATGGATATGGCCCCCCCGAAGCGTGGCCCCGCAAACCCCCCGTACCCCACAGCGCCAAGCACCGCCGCGGCCAGCACAGCCCCCAGGCTGGCGAGGATGGAGGCGATGACGACCACGTCGCTGCCACGGTGCATGGGCGCGGGGTCGATGGTGCTCGGGCTGGCAGCTGGAAGGAGGCAGGATGAGGGACGTCGGGGGGAACACGGGGGGCTCAGGGATGGTGCGATGGAAGGGGAGGGATAGGGCCGGGGGAGGTCAGGGACCGCTTCTCCCACTTCAGGTTTTGGGGTGATGGCAGAGGGCTGATGCCACACCGCATGCCGGCACCCCAACCGGGGTGGTGTGGGGGACCCGCAGGGGTCACCGGTACCTCTCCGCAGGAGGATGGGGTCGGACCACCTCGTCTCCGCTTTGGGGCCGTGGCAGCCCATCACCAGGAACTTCACCCTGCAGGATGGGTACGGCGGTGACACCGGAGGGGACAAGCACACCCTGGATGGGGAATTACCCCAGCCAGGACCTGGGGGGGGAACCGTCCCACCAGCCTCACCTGTAGGGCCCCGGGGAGGGCAGGGGCCCATTGCAGGGGTCCCGGCTGCCCTGGCCCCCACAGGCCGTGTCGCCCCCGACACGCAGGACGGCCGGGCTCGGTGCCGAGCAGGCGTATGTGGCCGCCGCCATCTCCAGTGTCATATAGGAGTGGGCGGTGGGCAGCTGCTCGTACAGAGGCACGTCGGCCCGGGACGGGGGGTTTCTGAAGGTGGCCGAGGCTGTACGGCACAGACAGAGGGTGAGGGGCCCCCACGTCCCCCTGCCACAGCGGGGAGCACGTGCCGGAGCCGCCGATGCTCACCGTTGGCGAAAGCCACCACCAGCCAGACGGCGTCGGAGGCGTTGGTGTGCCGGTCGAAGACGCAGCAGGGTCTCTCCAGCGCGAAGGTGGTGGCAGTGAGCTTCCCCGGCAGCGCCGTGGGGGGCACGCGGGGCACGTAGGGCAGCAGGGCTGGGGGGTGGCCAGTGAGCGGGGGGACCCTGTGCTCCGCGCTGCTCAGTGAGCACATGGCCCCAGCTTGCGTCCACACCGGGGTCCACGAGCTCCGGTGCCAGCACAGCCAGAGCTCACGGGGTGCCGGCAGTGCCAGCACCAGGGGGATGGTACCAGTGTGGGGACCCCCCAGACATGCCCAGCCCCACAACCCCCTCCCCACCACAAACACCTTGCAAAGACCCACAGGGAAAAGACCTCGCAGCCCCTCCGAGCCCCCGTCCCCCTCTGCCCTGTACCCCCAGGGGAGTCACCCAGGCCCGCGGCTGTGCCCGTCCCAGCCAGCGCCAGCAGCACCCACGGCAGCTCCATGGTTGTGTCCCAGCGGGGCTGGACGTGCCGCCCTGCTCCGCTCGCCCCGTCCCACTGCCGAGGGGATGAACCGCCCCACGAGCCCCTGCAGTGGGGACCGCCTGTCCCTAGGGACTGGACCCTCCCAGCCCCACATTCCTGCACCGGTTCTGCCAGCCCGGCAATACCCCATGGGCAAAGGGGCCGGCTGCGCCTCCCAGGTCACCCACCGGTCCCAAACCCCCGGGGGAGCCACCCCGCTGGACCCCGGAGCGGGCTGTGAGGATGCAGGGCACAAACTTGCCATGTGAAAGGGGAAACTGAGGCACAGAGGAGGCACCAGAGGTACATTCAAGAACGGGTCGGCAGGAGTCGGAGGTTTTGTTGGGGCTATGGGGGCAGGCGGGTGAGCGGTCCCGCACCCCCGTTCACCCCACCAGGACGTGACTCCCTGAAGGTGCTCCATGCCCACCCAGCAGCTAGAGCCAGGGCAAGGGGTGGGCCCGTGCCCGGCTGGTTTTGGGTGCAGCCAGCCTTACCCTGAGGGTGGGGAAGTACTCCAGAGCCATCACACCCAATACTCACCCCAAATCCCAACTGTTCAAGGCGAACCGACCCACCCAGTGCCAGGGGCGCGGAGGCACTCAAGCTCCAGGGCCACCCCATGCTGACATTTCCCCATCCATCCTTCCCCCTCGCTGGCAGCGGGGAGAGGCCATGGCCTCCCTCCCTGGGGAAAGGGTCCCCAAGCCCTTGGGACGTGGCCAGGGATGACAGTGACCCAGGAAGCGGAGCTGCCCCATGGCTCGGGGGCCCCCACCACCAGCTGCTCTCCATGCGAAGGGGTCCGAGCGCTCCTTCTCCGGTGTTTGCCAAGGGCCCCGGCTGCCCGCTCCTGCGTGGGAGGGGATTTCCCCCCCTCTTCCCAAAGGGCCCTGGACTGCGCCTTCAGATTAAGTGGAAATGGGACATTCAAAGATTACACAATCCAGCTGCAGAGGGGAAAACCAGGCGCAGCTGCAGCCTCCATCCCTCCTCCCTCCTCCAGTCCTTGCCTTACTCTCCTCCTCCTTGCCCAGCAAGACCTGCCCCGGGGTCCGCAGATGCCCACGGGGACATGCCAGCCCCCCATCTACCACCCCAGAGCCCCCCTTCGCACTCCTCGGCCGGGTGCCGGTGGCAGGGCGAGGGAGACAGGGTGACGCAGGGGGACACTGAGTCACAGTTTCAGCTGCCAGTACCCACTACTGGGAGACGGGGCCAGCATACCTGCGGGGTCAAGGCTTGGCTAATAATAACCACCCTGCCGCAAGTGAGCCGGCACCCCAGGGGGAAGGAGAAACTCTCCCCCTGTGGGTCTCCAGCCAGGGGGACCCAAGGCTTTCGGTCAGACCTGTCCGGTAGCATTATAAGCACTTATTTGGGGCTCTGACCCCTCCCAGCTCCGACCGGCACCACGGTCATGCCTTCACCCCGTGCCAGCCCTGGAGCCTTCCCCCTCGGCTGCTCCGGGGCAGAAAAGGGACCCACTTGGAAGCATCTCCCTGCACAGCGGTGCCCAAGCACCCGGCTCTGCTGCTTTCCACCCCTTTGCTGCCTGCATCCCCCTGCCGCGGGGGCTAAGCTGTCTCGGGGCTCAGCACCGACGTGGCAAGGATTTTGGGAGATGCCTCGCATCCTCATGGCGGAGGATGTGACAGCCAGGGATGTGCCACTGAGCATGGCCGGTCATCACCACGGTGCCCCTGCCCTGGACCTGCCCAGACGCGGGGAGGCTCCAGCTGATTCACACGCAGGAGCATCTCCTGAAGATGCCTTGGGCCACACTCAACAAGAAATTCTTGCTTTTTACAGGGCTGGGTGAATCCTGCTCAATTTTTGCTTCAATTCGCTGTTTTGATTGCTGGGAGAACATGATCCAGGCATTGAAAGCTGAGGTTTAAACTCCAAATCTCTCACTTTTGCAACCAGGGCGGGAGAGGAGCAGACACAGCCCATTTCTGTAGCACTCAGCAACACAAGACACGTCCCTGCTGCTCCCAAGGAGCTCCCGTTCTTGCAGCATCCTGACTTCGCTGGGTGTTTGAGGGTTTTCTCCCCAAAGTCTGCAGCAGAGGGCAACCAGGAGGCTGCGAGCACAAGGCTGACACTGCAGAAACCTCCAGCTCTTGACAGCTCCTGAAAACCTTTAATTTTTATATTGGCTTGACAGAACGAATATTGCCTCTCTGCTGGTCCAGGACACGCTGGTCCCAGGAGGACACCGAGCCAGCAGCTACCATGAAGCATGGACATGTCCCGAAGCTCTCGGGAAGGAGGTGAAATGGTAGATGGCACCAGGGGCTCTTTTGTGCCAAAGGGATTTAACGCAGGCAGAGCTCCGAGGACTTGCAGCCGGGGCTGGTGGCCACAGGGAGGGAAACAGCTCTTAGAAAAAGACAAGCTACCAGGTGACAACAAGCCTGGGGACAACAGGCAGCCAGGCCACCAGGACTGGGGCAATATCCCTTTCACAGGGTGCTGGTGCTGGTAGCTGGCAGAGCTCAAGGTGCAGCAGGGTGCCTTGCATCGCTGCCACCACCGCCCAGCCGGCAGCAGAGCCGGGGAGGAAGGTGGCCTGTCACCACCTGGTGGCACCAGCACTCTCTGCAGCAGCAGCACAAAGCGGCTGAACAGCCTCCTCTCTGCAGAGGCTTCACCGGGCACAAACAGCCCCAAATTGCTGCCATTTCAGCCGAGAGAGGGGGTAAAAAAGAGGGGCAGGTCCCACCAGAAGGGCTTCAGGACGATAGGAGCGGGGATGGCAGCTCACAGCAAGAGCAGTGGGCTGCGACTTCCCCCAGGACGGACGCTGCCAGGTCCTGCTGGGTCACCTCTGCTGGCACCGTGGCCACAGACCACCAGGCTCCAGCAGGTGAAGCACTGACAGGCTGCAACCCCCGACCCCTGGGACAAGCGCCCCATGTCCGGCTCCCGCAGAGATTTATGTCCCTCCGCGCAGAGCTGAGCTTTTCCTTCTTTCTCCTGGCTGGATCATGTGTGGAGCAGGCTGGTCCTCCAGAGAGGGCTGCCGAGGGGGGAGGCACCCCAAGCCATCAGTCAGCTTGAAGGCAAAGCTGTGACTTGCTGTGGAAATGAAGTGTTTATTACGACCAAGCAGAGACACAGGGACAGGAGGGAGGAGGCTTCGCTGGAAGAGGTTCCTCAGAGACAGGGAGCTGTGGTGTGCCGGAGGGAGGCCCCCCAGGTGCTTTCCAGCTGGTCTAGCGGGAGCAAGACATCCCCCCCCCATCCCCATCCCGTCCCCAAGCATTACCAGGGCAAGGTTCTGCCTTCACAACGGGGTCTGTCACCTCAGGACCACTCTCCCAGCCAGTCCCAGATGCGGCCATCAACCCCACCCAGAGACACAAGCGCAGTTTCTACAAAAATATCCTTCCCTCACGAAAAAAAAAAAGACTGTAGAGAGCAGGCAGAGCTCCCACGGTACAGTGTTATTGCTCAGTGTGACAGGCGGTCAGACACAGGAACTTTAAGGCAACAGGAATAAGTGCACTAGGTGGGCCCCCCGACGCGTGCACGGCACAGCCGGGCCCCCACCCCAGCTCATTGTCTCAGGCAGTCCTCGGTGACGCCCTGCGCAGCCAGCTCCGCCAGCACATTGTCCAGGTAGTTGGGGTCAGGGTAGCCGTGGCCGCTCAGGTTTGTGTCCATCTCTGTCTTGTGGTGGATCTCGTTCCACACCACCGTGTTGCTCTCGCCAGTGGTACTGGAGGTGCCCACTGTGAAAATCAGGCGTCTCTTCCAGGCCACTCTCAGGAGCTCCAGGACCTACGGATAGAAAGAGAAAAAACAAAGCTGGCTTTCAACACCCAGGAGACCTGAGCCATGAAAGCAGCTTGCCAGAAGCTTGACAACCTAAATCCCTGCTGTAGTAGGAGGCAACCAAACATCCCAGCATCACAAGGGATGTCCCTCACCTTCTAGTAACCCATGTGGTGACCCTGATGGGAAGGACCATTCCCTGCATATGCTGGTCTTCCAGGACTTGAAAAATACTGGCACAAGTTGAGACAAACATACCCACCCACAGGAAATGGGGATGGGAAGAGCCAGCAGGCAGACCTGCCAAGCTCAGCGGTTCTCAGTGCAAACCCTTGTAACTGCATAGCCCAGGATAGCCCAGGAGTGTCTTCCCAAAAGATCAGATGGGATTTTGTTTAGCGAAGGGATGAAGGAGAACAAGTCTTCACAGTCAAAGCTGTGAAGAAGCAGCAAAGATCTTCACAGGCAGAGGGATTACAAATACACCTAAGGAACCAACAGCATGGACAACTACCAAGAGTAGCTGGTTAGCATCATGGAAACAGCTCCCAAAAGCAACCCTGTTGTGCCAATCCACCGGCGCAGGGCCAAGAGACAACCTGAGAAGGGTCACGTTATCAGGGTGTGACACTTTACCTTTCTGCCCTTCTCGTTGTCTGGTAGATAACAATAGCGAGGAAAGCCTCTTGCTGTGTAAGGCATCCCAGGGTTGGGGTGCTCAGGGCCCTGCAATAGATAAGACATATTTGCAACAGACACGTCCACCTTCATATGAGTTAGACAATCCCTCAGCAGCAGGATTTGACATAGACCCATCTCAAACCAGCTCTTCCATGTAAAAGCAGCAAGGTGTTGCTGATCACAAGTATGAGGTAATTTGATTTGTTCTTATGGGACATGCTAGTACCATGGGTCCTCCAAGAGCAGCCTCCTGCTGGGATACAAAGCCAGCTCTTCAGATTACTTAAATTCTGCTGGGAGACGGCCCCAAACCACAGCTTCTTCCATGTGGTCTGATGACACCCCTGAAAGACCACCCAGCTCAAACCTTTGCAAGCTAACTGCAACCACCAAAACCTCAGACATGGGTGGTGAAACCAAACATTGGGATTCCTCCCACCTCGTGAGCATGGGCTGAGCCTCCTCCCTGCTTCATGCAGACATTAGCCTTTACTGCAGGTGAAAGGCTATTGTAGACCCTGGGGCCACTCAAGATCTTTCATGGAGGAGACTCAAGTCACCCATACATTGACGAACAGCCAGTTCAGCTGCTGGCTCCAGGCACCTCAGCGATGTGCTGCCAGCAGGTACTGTACTGGATGTCAATACTTTTCTGGGAAGCTCTCACAGCTTGTGCTATCTGGCAGCGGCCGTTCCTGCAAGCGTGCTGTGCCCTCACCTGGATGCCTCTGCTGATATGATACACAATCTGGATTGTCCCGCAGTCCTTGTGGCCGGGGAGGGACTGAGGGAAAGTGGAGACCTCCATCTTCCCTTTGGGCTGAATACCAGTTTTCTCTCCGTAGATGGTTTTACAAGAGGGGCACTGCAAACTCCCATCCTATGGCGACAGAAGCAGGTATCAGAGCTCCACAGCCAAGTCACCCAGCCACAGGCGACCTGGTAGGGATGGGCCAGCTTGTTACCTTGTTCCCATTGGAGTACATGGCCAGCATGCAGAGCATGTGGAAGGAGTGCTGGCAGTTTGTCAGACGACCAACGGTCTCTGGCTTGATTGTGCTGCCCTCACATGCATCGCCATAACCTGAGGGGGAGGACAGCTTCTCCATGCAGATGATACAGTCCTAGAGTCCAAGACAAAAAAGGAAAAAACCACTGTGTAGTGTGAGCACGGGCTGGTCGTAATGACTGACCCACCAAGGAAGCGATCAAGGAGATGCGTCAGGAAGATTTGCCTTCAACTTTAATCCTTCCCTTTGAGGTTTAAGTGAACAGAGACAGGTTTCCTTGTCTGGCTGGTATCACCCCACTCCACCACCTCCTGGACAGCACAGGAAGAGAGCTGCCATCAGTCAGAGTGGGAACTGAGTACGGGTATGTCCTGCTCCTCCACAGAGCAGCTCCAGTGCAGGGTTTGATCTCTGTAGTTTTGACCTCTGTGAGCACTGAGAGGAAACCAAAGCCGAACTCCATCCTCCACCCCAGGCCCTGCAACCAGCTCCAAGGGGAATGGGGAAGCATTGCCAGGATTAGCTACTCAGCCCACACCGTGCTTTCTCTGTCACAGTCCTCTGATGAGGACAAATCACCAGTTACCACATGTGGGCTTTAGGCAGTGCTGAGGCCTCTCCACCTAACATCAACAGTGCCATTGCAAGCAGCAGTATCTACCACATGGGATGCCCAAGGAAGGATGGTCCTCAGGCATCGCCATGATTTTCACAGCACCCCAGTGAACAGTCCACTGGGCAAGCTGGAGTCGCTTCACTGTCCTCTCACCTCATCAGCAGGAGAGCCCTTCACCTCTTCCAGGTACTTCTTCACCACTGCTTCTGGCTCGGTTGGTGTCGCTGCACAAGGAGAGATGAGAAAAAGAGGAGAAGAAATCAGATATGCTGTGAGATATGATGGGCACGTGCAGGCTGAGCTAGAGAGAAGGGGGACAAGCAAGTCACTGGCCAGGATGCCAAGGAGAAATGTTAGGGTTAGAGGGGGAGAAGAGGCTGCTCCAACTGATCCCTACAAGCCCTGCAAAGGCTTTGCTATCAGAAATGCTACCACTAGGACTGTGAGTGCTGCAGACGGGAGAACGCACGGGCAGATGCTGGTGCCCTGTGCTGTACACCCAGGGGTCTGCCTATACCTGCTGTGCTCCAGTTCTCCCCACGTACCCCATGCGACGGCAGCCAGGTCCCAGCTGGACTTTCTTTGTACACACCAGAGGCCAGCTAGGATCAAACTCAACCCAAGGACACTGTGGTCTCACTGGGATAGAGAATTGCATCATCTGAAGAAACAGCATTCCCACATGGCTCCAGCTGATGTGGGACCTTCTCATACCCTGCAGCTGGCACCCGATAAGGAGAGACCCAGCTTCACTAAGCTTCAGGCCCTGTTTTGAGTACGGCAGCGTGAACCTCACATCCTTAGCATGAAATAGCAGCCTTTCTCTCAAACTTCCACACACTCACATCCAGCAAGGCACAGCACAAGCCACAGGGTATATAAAACAAACCAGCTTTATAACAGGTACCCTATTCGCAGTACATGACACCGAAACCTTTGCATTTTCCTAAATATAGTCCCTGCTCCCCAGCCATGGGCATCCGAGCAGCCCACCAGCACTGGAAGCCTGGTCCGCTCGGAGGCCTTATGGGATTAAGCAACAAACGTCACACAACACCTGGAGCAAGTTACTGCCGAGAGCATCAGCAGTAACCTCAACTCCCAGCCCACCCTTTTGGAGCTGCCTAGCCTAGTGAGGCTTGGCTTAAGCCAGTGAGCATTGCACACCTCTGCACGGCGCCCAGCCCTGGGCGAGAGGACATGAGCTCCTTGCTGGTCATCAGGCCCACCACAGAGGCTACCAAGCTCTTCCACCAGCCTATGAAAGGATATTATGACTCCACCTGGCAGCATGCAAAAGAGAGACCTCTCACTTGGCTCAGGAGCAACCTCTCCCTTCCTTCCCAAATCTACTTCCGGAGGACATCAGGGGAAAGCAGTGCTATGACAAATGGGCTGGCAAAGGCGTAGCTCTTCCTTCTCTGTTCTCCTTCATCCCAGCTGGCCAAGCCACTGGGGCAGTTTGGGGAACAAGTTCGTGGCCAGACAGGCCACAAGCATCAATGCCCAACAGCCCAAGGCCTCATGAGGAAGTTGTACTCCAACGCTGCCCCAAAGAGCTCCACTCCCGAGCTCGTTTCTACGTCACCGTAGGACATCAACTGTATTTTAGCACAGAGAGTACTGCTACTCCAAACTCCGTGCACTCAGGAGGACACGGAGCATCACCACATACAACTGCTGGGCATCAGAACTGTGCGTGTACCTGCATGACATGCATCTTCAGCTCTCCCCATCCACTTCGGTGCTTTCAAGGAAGATGGGAAGGTTCACAAGCATTGCCTCTGTGGCTGAAAAAGCTGCACATCAAGAGACAGCCACATTGGAGCCAGCACTGAGTTGCTCTGCACACCCAAAAAAGCAGTCTCCGTCACCAGGAGGAAGGGGTGGGTGCTATTTTCTGGATAACCGCTGTTCATGGTAGAGGCAAACATGGTGAAGCAGAAGAGAAGGACTGCTCACATGCCACAGGCGTCATTAAACAGGCAAAGACCTGGATGACACAGATCCTATATCACACAGGAACCCCTTGTTCCCGTGAACGCCACCTCAGCAAGCGGCTAGTGCTATGGGGGCACCTCGACAGAGAGCACAAGGTCACCCTGCAGCGCAGACAGCTGGGTGAGATGCAGCCAGGGAAGAGACGCCTTTTCACTGCAGACAAGCTAGCTCAGGGCGACAGAAGAGAGTAAGGCAGAGAGCTAATGTGGGTGGAAAAATCATTTTGCTAAGGAAGACTGATGAACTGGGAGTTGGACTCTCCTAAATGAAGACACAGTCATTAAGATGAGTTATTTTCAGAAGGGTATTCCTGGCCATCCTGAAACATGTGATTTCTGGTAGCGGGAGGAAGGTATGACTGAGTACACAGACTAAGAAGAGGAGCCCACAAGGCGAAGGGATGCTCCCTCCAACTGCTGGTGCCAGGTAGGAGGAGAGATGCCTGACATCTCAGGCAGAGCAGGGTTGTGAGGATCCCCCTCTGGAGACCCTTAGCCAGGAGGCAATAACAGGATAAAATAAGCATTAAGCCAAAGAGCAACACGGAAGCAACTGTTTTCCGCTTCAGGGGCATGCCAAAATCCCCTGGAAAAGCATTTCCAAGAACTGCCATGAGAAGAACAGGAGACAAACAGGAGCCTGGGCAAGCCCCAGCCTTCCAGCTCTCAGGCCAAAAGCTCAGCAGTGCCAGAAGCTGCTTCAAGCCCTCACCACCAGATCTCACAGGGAACACGGGTCCTTGTCTTGTTTTTCCCCAAAGGAAACAGGTCCAGGAATCCTCTCTGCTGGGACCTTGCTTGCATGCAGCAGATCAAGAGCTGCCAGCCAGGAATGAGTCGCAAAGGGATGCGAACAGTCTGAACTGTCTCAGCTCATTGTCAGAGCTCCGCTCGATGCCTACTGTGCCTGAAGCCCTCCCAGCTGTGTGATCTGTAATGTCCCCACTCCAGGCTGGCAAACACAGGGTGGCACTTTCCACACGTGGAAGTTGGAACCAGGCTCTGGTTTGCAACTGCAAGAGACCTTCGTGGTCACATAGGAGACAGAGGCTTCAGCTCCTTCTGCTCTGCAGGTTTTGGAGAGGACCATGTGAGCAGGGCTAGCTGCTACCCACTGTTAACTCCATCCGCTTCCACAAGTAACCCGATCATAATGACCACCATGTTCTCATTCCTGAGGATCCCGTGTACCTGCCAAACTGACCACCAAGCCCTTCTCCATCTAGACTGTGTTTTCCAGGTGGCTCTTGCTGAGGTGACCTTCTTGTCTCCTCTGGCTATGGGCTGGAGAAAGCAATGCCAAAAAGATGTGCAGACAAGGTGGTGAAGACAGCGAGGGAAGCGAGCAGAGCGGGTGTGTTACAGCAGCAGCAACGCCTGCCCAGTACTTGGCAGAACGCCCCAGCTCACCTGTTCCCACCTGCACAGCAATTCACCTCGTTCACGACAGCGGAGGATGCTCCTCCCCTGCAGCCCAGCAGAGGATGCTCCTCCCCTGCAGCCCCTGCTGGGCATTTCTCTTGCTGTTGACTTTCCTTCTTCTGTAGCAGCTCAGAGAAGCAAAGAGATGACTTGCCCAAGAACTGACCAGGCTCATTCGAATCAAGTCAATGAAAAGAGACAAAAATCCCAGTGAAAGCTCTTTACAGAGTCTGTGGGGTACAGCAGGGATTTTGGGCAAAGCAAATGGCATTACACCACCTCACCAGCTGGCATTAGGATGGAGCTGGGGGCAATGGGACAGGCAGAAGAGGGTGATGCGGCCCTTACCCATTCTTAGGAAACCCATGCCTGATGGGTTTGCATTGTGGCATCTCTGATCTGTTCCTGTAAGTTTGCTGTGATAATGCTCTGATGCATTTAGATCCACCAAGGTCGTCTGGAGAGGGAAAGGGCTGGAAAGCCCAGATGCTTTAGAAAATCTGTCCCCAGCTGCAAGTGCTTGAATGTCCAGTCCCAAGGAAGCCTTTCAATGCTGAGAACTTGGTTTCAACAAGGGTAGCAAAGCCCACACAGCCATCCTTGCCCCAGAAGAAAGGCTCTTCCTTGAGCAGACCAGCACATCTGGCAGGTCACATCCCTGCACAGAAGGGAACCAGAAGCAGGCTGGCAGGCACAGCACCTGCCACGGCACGAGCCACATATGCTTCAGCGCATGAATCACTTCCTTACTGGGCCATTTCCTCCATAAAACGTTTGCCTCCAAATCTTTGTTCTAGCCATCCCTTGGGATCAAAGCCTGTTCAGTCCACAGAGTTTTCAGGATTCAATAGCAGATTGAAAATGCAATAGCAGAATTGACCAATGCTGTTTATCACCAGCTGGCCCAATGCTGTGCTATTGATTTATCTGGGATGTGAAGGAACGTTTACCATTCTTTCATTTACAAAGAGAGGAATAACGATTTGGGTTTTTTTAATGCTTGCCCTTCCTCCCTGTAGATAATAAGTTGCTTGCTGAAGCAAGGGCTTTCCATGGGCAACATTTAACAGATGTGTTTTGAATCCTTCCTCACCAACCAAATGCCTGCAGCAGTAACATACCTCCTTCTGTATCCCAAAGTGAGCCATATGGTTAGCATCAGACTCTTTTTTTTGATACCCTATGCAGGCCAGACACAGGTTGTTTCTAGTTATTGTCATGGACAGTCACCCTGATCACCTCTGCCCTCTGTTCCCTGGACTTGCAAAGGCTGGACCTACTGGCCTCAACCCCCAAGAGGGCTGTCCAGAGATCAGGAAGGTGAGAGGAGATTTGGTGTTAAAAACAGGTTTCTCTACATTTAGCATTTCAGCAGGATAACCAAGCGACGGGGCTGCTCTAGTCGTGACAGAGCATCCCTGCTATTGCAGCCTGTCTCCTTCAGCAGATGGTCCCCCATGGAAGAGCAAACAACCCCAACTCCGAGGGGCTCCCCACTCCCACCCATCCCATAGGCACTGGCATGGTTCCAGCTGCAGATGGATGGACATATGGGGAGCAGAGTCAGCTGGGATTACTCCCCTCGTCTAGCCAGATCCCATCCTGCTCGGTAGGGAAGCATGAGCATGCTCATCTCTCCCTCTGTACTGCAGCACTCCACAAGTGACTGCCCATCCCAGAGAAGACAAGCAGGGAAACCTCCAAGCCAGGGGAAAAGTGGACGATGATCCCATCAGCCCAGAGGATAACAAGTGGCACATTAGACCCAAACCAACACCTTCTCATTTCAGTTCCCCTCCGCAGCAGCTGCCTCCACACCCGAGCGGCATGGCAGCGCTCAGAGAGAGCCGGACAAGACACTCACCTCCCTCCCGGATAGCCGGCAGGGTCTCAGCCTGCTCCGAGTGCGGAGTCAGCAGCACCGGTGCGAGGCAGTGGCTGCAGCAGTTCAAGGAAGCGCAGCGCTGTGCTGGCTGTCGGGAAGGCAGCGCTGATCCATCCGGATGGCAGATGCTGCCAGGCTGTGTGCCAGCACCAACAGCGCAGTGCCTGCCCGGAGACTACGGCTTCCCCGAGACCTGCAGCACCCACAGCACTCATCTGCGCCAGAGACAACATTGCCAGAACGGCAACAATGTTAACGAGTCCTGACTAATTAGTGCCTTTGTTTAGGCACCCAGCTATTCACCAGGCTGGCTGCAATTCCATGAAAGCTGCCTTGACCCATGTGCAGCCAGGGTTTGAAGCAGCAGGAGGTAGCACGAAGGGGCTCGGCAGGGAGATGTTGCACCCACCACCACCTATTTTGGCACCAGCTGGTTGTAGTCAGCACACTGATGGACCTGGTGCTGGATGCACAGGTCTCCCTAGAGCTCTCCGTAATGGGAAATCCTAGAGGGGTGCGGGAGGGGAAAAGGCCACATGATGCAGAAATTCAGGGCACAAAATGGGCCCATCTCTGCCTGTTGGCAGCTTCAGGGTCTGTAAAGGGAAAAAGAACAGTTTGTCTGAAAGCCAGGCTCACTGCTTTCACTGCAGAACTGCGTTCCTAAGCCAGGAGAGGTGTTGGACAAATACAGCTTGTTCCTAGGAGGGACTGAGCACCCTTTTCACCCCAGGAGTCGCGCACTCTGCAGGACTGGCCTCCCTGCCCCCAGTAAAGGGGATCTCACTTTCTAAAACGAGAGGGGGCATTATAGCAAACTAAAACAGCGGAAGGTACCCCTTCTCACGGGTCAGCACTGGAAAGGGCAGAGTTGGCAAAGTCTCCTCTGCAGCAGGGTGGCTGGGCCAAATCCTGCCATGCCAGATAGGAGGAGCAGCTGCTTGGTGCCCCATCACAGATACCCTGCTGTTGTCCCTCCTGTGGGTGTCCCCTCTCTGCTCCCCAGGCCAGAGGTGTCCTGGCCCCAGCAGGTGACGTTGGTGAGCTGGCAGGGAGGTGGCAGCTTGGCTCTCCGGGCTGGCACCGGGCACAGCCCTGGGGCTGAGCCACCTGCCCGGACACCCCCGGGTCGGGGAGGGGGGAGGCTGGAGCTGGCCCTGCCCCAAGCACATCCAGCCTTTGGCCACGGTGTGGCTCAGCAGCCCATCAGGCAACACACGTGTGCTCCTGGGTGCTGCAGCAAGCGCTGAGGAAACCAGCATCTCATGGAGGAAGAGGCGTTGGTGATGGGGTGCATAACACCCGTCATGGCTACAGCCATCCCTCTGCTCCCCCGGCAGATACCTAAGGCGGTGTGTGCTTCTCTTGCCCCCCCCAGCCCACCACCCACCCCATTTCATGCTCTGCGTTGCTGTTCTCCTCACCCTGCTCAGAAGGCGCAATACGTACCATCCTAGTAACATCATGCTCTTGCGAGCATCCTACTTGCTGGCACCCGCATCTCCTCCATGCCAGGGAGGGGCTGGATGCTGCGAGCGGTGCAGACCTGGGTACCGACAAGACCCCACCGAGGAGAAGCCAGCAGCCAGCCACACTGCGGGGTCACTGTACTGCAGAGGAGCAGGGCTGTGTGTTTGTGGCCACCTCCTGCTCTAAATACAGCTAGTTTCATGTCGTTAACCAGCAGCAGGTGACCAACACCAATGGCAGGCCTGGCGCTCCGTTTTTCAGGGTCCTCCAGCCACAGGGACAAGGCAATGCCTCTGCGGGAGGACCTGGCCTCTCCGCAGCTCTGTTTCGGTGATGTTCCCAGGGCATTCCTGCCACCCAGCCCTCATTCCCGGCTGCAGAGGGCTCGGCATGGATGCTGCCTGCACCAGGAGGGAAGCGCCAGGAGCCGGTGTTACCCCGCTGCCTTGCCAGCTGGCTCTGCGGAGCGAGATCCTCATCCAGCCCCTCTGCCACACACCTCCGCTCAGCTCCTCTCCTTCACCACCCATTTTCCTTTGCTCCTCCTGTTCTTCGCTGCTTCTCCTGCCGCCCCCTGCTTTCTCCTCCCCCTCTATCACACATCCTACTCGACATTTGCTCTCTCTCTCCTTCTCGCCATTTGCATCTCCTCCTCCCAGCTCCCTCCATAATGCATTTCTGCAAGATACCTCCCTCTGCATTTAATTTCTATTTTACTTTTTTCCTTCTACCACCCTTCCTGCCTCCTTCGGACGGGTTTGGACCTCACTTCCACATCAAGCCTCCTCACTGTATGCACGGACTCCAAGGAGAGAGACGCTGGTACCAACAACACCCCCGAGACAGCTAGATGCCTCCTCCCCTCCACCTCAGGGCTCTTCCCTCTTTCTTAAAACACAAGCATCCCCATGTCATGTTGAACAACCACCCACCTCTAGTCCCCCCTTCACTTAGCTGAAGGGGGAAGCACCTTAGGTTTGGTGGTGGTTGACCACCTCAGGATACCTGTGCCGGGGTTGGCAAAAAACCTCTCCAGCTACACCAGGCTGGAGTCACACCTACCCCCCCACAGACTCTCAGGGCTGCTACACACGGATGGGACCCAGGCTCTAAACTGGGAGCCCACAGACTCTGCAAGAGTGTGGGATGCCAGTGAGATATGAAGAGGAGAAATGAAGGCCCTGCCCTGGAGGTGGCTCAGCTCGGCAGGAGAGCTGGGGTAACCCAGCCCTTCCTGCCAGGGTACATCCACCTGAGAGAGCTCCACTCCACTCCTTTCCACCCCAGACAGAGGTGGAGAGAACAAATCCTCTGCAGTTCAGCCTTGAAAGCCCTGTATGACTCAGGAGCCTGCTTGTCTGGAAGATCGTTCTCATCTCATGACTCAACCATGACAAGCATGGCTCACAAGCAGACTTTCTCTTGAGAGCACCTACGGATTAAATGCTCTCCTTGATGGTCCCTCAGCTCCCAGACTTGTCCCACCAATGAGCGAGAGAAGGTCCTGGTACATGGACACCCTGGGCTCCCCAAGAGGGTGCAGTGGGACCGTGGTGGAGGCTGCAGAAGTCTCTGACATGCACAGAGAACGACTGGGCTGCTCCAGCTTTAATGACCAATGGAAACAGGCAGAGCTACCACAGGACAGGGTCTACTTTATCATCTTATTTTACAGCCTGTCAGAGACATGCAGGCCAGAGGAGACGTGCCCTGCTTCTCCCCTTGCTGGGACGAACATCATCAGTCAAATCAGAAGAGCCAAGAGGGTGGGGGAAGAGACAAGAGGAAAGGAGGGAGGCAGAACAAGTGCAGAGAGATAAAGAGAAGGAGATGGAAGCAAATATCAGAGTTTGAGCAGGAACTACCTTTCTTGGACACTTTCCTCCCCTCCTTAACTGAGCTGTGTTTTTTAGTGGCTTTATGGGTGCTGGCAGCTTGCGGCACACAGGTGAGGTGCACGGGGAGTCCAGCGGCTGACATCAGAATAGCCGTCATGCCTACAGCGGGTACGAGATCAACATGCAGGAAGGAAACAACGGGGAAACACATTCATTAAAAAAAAAACTTTAACCTTTCAAAGAAAATTAAAAAGATAAAGTAAAATAAAACCCAAGCCCTTCCTTCAGAGGACATAAAACATCTGAGAGGCAACAGGGTTGGAGTCAGCACAAGGACAGGATCCAGAGGCTTTCAGAGGGAGGAGCCCAGGCAGCAAATTAAAGCAGGGAAACATGGGCATAAGTCTCGCCCGTGACCCTCTGAGCTGGTATGTGAACAGGACCTTCCTCTTTGCCCTGGCTACAGGGTTCCTCAGGCATTGACTGCTGTGGTGCAAAGTCATAAAATCATAGAATTGTTTAGGTTGGAAAAGACCTCTAAGATCACCTAGTCCAACCATTGATCCTACTCTACCAGGTCTGCCCCTAAACCATGTCTCTAAGCACCACTTCTACATGACTTTTAAACACATCCAGGGATGGTGACTCAACCACCTCTCTGGGCAGCCTGTTCCAACGTTTGATAACTCTTCCAGAGAAAAATTTTTTCCTAATGTCTAGCCTAAACCTCCCCTGGCGCAACTTGAACCCGTTTCCTCTTGTCCTATCACTGGTTACTTGAGAGAAGAAACCAGTGCCCATCTCACTACAACCTCCTTTCAGGTAGTTGTAGAGTCCTCCTGCTCACCACAGCCTGGGAAGCAGCCCTGACCCCGGGGGCCTGAAGGATGAGGGGCATCACCTGTAGCTCCTAAGGGTCCTGCTCGGCTACTGCCCCCTAAAGCTATGTGTTTCAAAGTCGTCACACCAAACCGGTCCCCAGAGTGCAGCTTAACTGCCTTCAAACACCATGGCAGTGCCGGGCCAACCATGGGCTGGAGCTGCCCCACTCAGTCCCCTGCCAGATGAGCCCCATGGTGGTAGCCCCCCACTCAGCTCACACCATCTCCTCCTTGGCACTCCAGCTTTTCCTAGCACCCCCAGCTGCAGTGCAATTCTCACCCTCCCCCATCCCAGCCAGCTGTATTCATGGGATGCAGTTTGTTAAAGCTAATGAATCATTAAAAAGGACAGCCATTCCCTGAAGGTAAAATTGGCACACAGAGAGCTACAGGACTGATCATGCTGATCTAATATGATGTTCGCCTGTGAAACACGGGCCAGTTACAAGTCATAACATTTCTAAGATAGCACATTGCTGTTAAACTTACATTCAAGAAAACACCTGCCTTTGCTTTCCCAAGAAGTGACTTCCCACCTGCAACAGCCATCGCCAGAAGCAACAGCAGACAACCTAAAAGCCAGTGTTTCCCCAAAAGTTACCTCTGACAGTAGACCACGCAAAGCCACATCCTATCACTATGGAAATTCTTGCCAGCATCCTGCACAGTAATTCATGGCCAAAGATGAGATTTCTAAGGATTTTCTTTTTTCAAGCCTCTACTCTGCCGGGTTGGGAAAGGAAGACAGAAGAGCACATTCGTCAGGACAAAAATGAGGTACCTTGCCCACACATGACTCAAAATCGAGTTATGATGGGAAGCATCAGCCAGCTTTGTGTGCAAGTGGTGAGACTATTTTCTGCCTCAAATACGCAACCACTCAAGAATCTGCGCCTTGTGACTACAAATCCCCTGTGCAAAGCCTGTGTCAATTCCCCACAAGCAGAACTGCCCCTACACAGGATCAACTACGTTTTGCACCTCCTTCACGTAAGGTCCAAGTACAATAAATATTCCAGAACCTGTTCAGGTCCTTTCTTGATACACAAAGTTGGATGCTTTTACTAAAACTTTCTCATCTAAGGACCAAAGACAGACAGAAAGGGTTTCACAAGATGGGGACAGGGGCGCAGACGGATGAAGTAATTTCCCCAGGGTTACCCAAGAACCTTTGGCAGAGCTGGTCTGGCCAGAAGATGAAACCACATGCTTCCAAGTGGAAATAGGTAACGCCAACCCAGGCAGCTGTAGATCACCCTCATTAGGTACCACCGTTGTTGATCTAGATCTGAGGTGTAGCCCCCCAGCTTCCAGGGCCAGAGGAGGGTCTTCCAAGCATGCAAGCACTGAGGTAGCTCCCCTCACCCTACTGACAGCACTGCGCTGTTCCCAGCAGGTACAGCCGAGGAGAGCCCCTGATGCCAGTACAAACCAGCAGGCCTCTAAGTGAACATTAGATCCAGAAATTTTGCAATCAAAATAACTTCCTTTAAGTCTTGAACTAAAGACCGCAAGACTATTGTGTGCTCTTAACCCCAGCCTAAGCCAGCAGTCCTTCACTACTCCCAGGGAGCCTTAGGGAAGAGCTTGAACGCTCCCACAACAAAAGCTACTTGTTTTTTGAATGAGTGAGTACAACTGAACACCTGAAGCCCAGCAACAGCACCAAAGCTGCCGCCTGCATGGGCACCAGGCAGGTACTTTCCCTTTTCAGCAGGTTAAAGGACAGTCGGAGGTATTCCCAGAAGAGCAGTACCAACTCCTGCTGATCAGAGAGCCCAGAGGAACAGTGTTCTTGAGAAAGAGGCAAGATGCTGGACCTCCCCACGGCTGGGGGAGATCATCTCAGACAGCCTGACGCCACCAAGGCTGCAAAATGCAATTTCCCAGAACTGGTGCAGAAAAGGAAATGGTAAAGTTGTCTCCAAAAAACCTGCTTCTAAGGCAGTGCGATAGCACTGATTGCAAAGACTGACATTTGAAAAGCACGTCCAAAGACTAACAGGGATTATCACCACCTACACACAGCTGACTGATGGGCAAATGCAAAATTAATGCTTTCTTCTTAAGAGATCAATACTGTCTCATTAACATTAACATGCAGAACCCTTTTTTTTTTTAAAAAAAAAAAAAAAAAAGAACATGACAGAAACAGAGGCTGAACAACAGACTTCAGACTCTTAATGGCAGAGGACAAAATGTTGCCTTCAAAAATCAGACTAAGTAAAGAGCATGAGCCACAGAACCTCAGCTGAGTTCCACTACCTTCTAATACAGTCCCTCTCATACCTGGAATAACATGTCCAAAACTGCCTGCTAGCATCATGAATCAACACAAAGAAAATAAACACTTATTCCAGGAACTTTCTTTAGTTTTACGAGCTGCAAATGCATCTACAACTCCATGCAGACATACAGCACAGGGAAACGGGGACCAGGAGAATTACCCCAACCAAATGTTCTCCCCATGCACAATCTTAAATTGGCCAAGAAAACGTAATTTTCCACTTTTACCTCCTGCTGCCTTCAGAGAGACGCACAATGAATCATCTTCTGCAGATTCAAATCAAGAGAGCATTCAAAACGGGGATGTTCTGATGTTACGTTGCTGTTCTGGCTCATCTTGACACCCAGCAGCAATGCCTCTTTTAAAGTTCTAATACAATACTGGAAATCTCAGCATCTAACAATCCTCCCACAGGTTTCCCCAGTAAAGAGTCCCCGGTAAGGGATCTCCCCTGATCCAAGCCTTACGTGGGAGTGTGTGTTCATACAAAGTGCCAAAACAATACACAGACACACATCACATCTGCAGATCGATTCTCCAATTCTGGCCTGTGGACACAACAATTCTAATTCAGAACTTGTTGTAGACATCTATGGAGTTATGTCAGGAGTAAATGTGGCCCTGGACCTGGATAAATTCTCATTTGAATATGCAAGGACCAAGCTGCAACAAGATAAGCTTGCCCAGACCGACTGCTTTGGACACCCATGCGTTCCTGCGAGAGTTCCTGCTGCTCACTAGCTACCCCAGGAGCTTGAAAAATATTATTTAATATGTCCACACTTTCCATTGGCCACTGGATTTCTTCCCTGCAAGGACTGCAGGAAGGAAGAGGTAGAAAGCCTTGCAAAGCATCCGTTAGCATCAGATCCGATCCTATGGATGTGTGCAACAACCACACTCAGAGAACTGCCTCTTTGCTCTTGCTCAAAGCACCTATTTGGCCAGAAGTACAACGTTACTGACTGCTCGAGGTAAAATTATTTTCACTGGAGCTATGACAACATCCACCAGCTTTTCTCAGCCTGCTGTGTAAATAAGGGACTTTTGTAATATCCTGTGCAGAAGCTGAGCATGGGAAAAACACTCTTACATAGTGTAATGAGCGTCGACCACATGCTTGCTCACACACCCAGCCTAACGTGCCCCTCCGGTCACCGGCTCTGGCTACTGATCTGTATTTGCACAGACCTCAGACTGGTATGCCTTTGGTTCCAGTCCTGGATTTAAGCAGGTAAAAGGGAAAGGGCAGAGCTTACCTTCAAATACGGTGAGATCTCAGAAAAGCATTGCTAATTTGTATGATTATATCCACCAGCAAAATTATTATGGTTAGTACGCTCTAGGAATCATAAGAATGAGAAACACTTGGTTTCATTTAGCAAAAAGCTCATTTCCAGCCTTCATCTTAAAAATAGTATCAAAAGAACCTTCATATGACTGCCTAGTCCACCCCCCAGCCCTGAGGCACACCAGCTAAACTCCATTATTCCCAAGAGATGTTAGTCCAGCTGATCCTTAAACACCAACACGGTGGTTCAACAGTTTGCTTAGACCTCTGCTCTGGCATTTCACCATACTAACCAGACACTCAGGGGGAAAGAAAAAGCTTAAGAGAGAAGTTTCTACATGCACCCTCAAGTATTAAAATAGCAGAAAGCAAGGAAAAAGAAATTATTCTTTTTTTGTACAAAACACGGTTTTTAAGTCAGCTTCATGATTTCTGGGAGCCCAAGTGATGCTTTTAGAAAGCACAGGGCTGACAGTGTTACAAATCCCTCACTCAAATTCCCAGGCGCTCATCACACAAACGAAACCCAGCTTCTCCTTCAGACCTGCAGAATCCCCCATCTCCTGTTTCTCCACCAAAAGTTCCCTCTGCATCCACGAGATGCACCTGCAGCATTTCTTGAGATCACACTACAAGACTCAGGGGTTTTACGTCTCCTGCTTCAAACCAGAGCCAAAGCTGCCGAGAGGCACCTCGGGATGGAGACTTCTGGACATGCTTCCCAGAATAAAGCCTTCTTCAGTTCCCATCTGAGACTGCCCTCTCCCCCATGTCACAGAGCCCTTGGGTCCCCTGCCTTTCCACCGCCGACGCTGAAGGAAGCAGTCGTACAGCAGGGACTGGAGGAACAAAAGGGGCCCGGGCTGTGTGTTAGAGAATAACCTGAATAATAACTAACTCAAACACCATCTGCAGGATTTTAAATATGAACAAAATACCACTTCCCAGAAGAGGTTCTAGAAACAGAGCACAGAGGGGAAGGTGTCCCTAAAGACCCAGCCAATTATCGTTTCGATAAAATTTGGCCTTTTTACCAGAACTCGGCTGCTTGCTTTTTACCAGAAACTTTCCCAGAGATTTATTTCCTCTCGCTTGCTAATTAACTTGTCCAGATCTTTCCTCTGCTTCTATGTGATTTTAAGGACAGACTCAAATTCAGATTTTTCTCCTCCCTTGCACCTCTGAGGTCTGTCACACTTGGCAGAAGGCAGCACAGCGCCGATCAAAGCTGTATCCTATGAAGACCTGGATCTGAAGGAGATGCGGGCCCCGGGGAGTTTCTTCTGTGCTGACCACACTCAGCCCAGCCCACACAGCTCTGCACTCCCCTCCAGCTCTGTGTGCCTCTTGGAGAGCTAAAGATTATTAAAATGAATAATTATTCCCTCTTTTGCACGCCCAGCCTCCGACAACAGAGATAGCAATTACAAGCTTAACCTTCTCATTTTATTTTATTAAATGGTGGTAAACGGCTTACTATGCTGAGCTCTCCTGCAGCCTTTTTCATCTAAACGTGGCACTACAAGGCATAAATGGACCGTGTGTATTCACCTCTTCCACTTTAACAGTGGACAACTTGCGCATGTAGAACAAGATCACAGTTAACAACATTAGCACAGCCTGGATTCACCCGGGCTCTTCAGTTCTTTGCTGTATTTACCTTTACGTGATTAAGTACCTAATTACACAGTCAGCGCTAATAGCCAGGGGATGAAATTCAGAGCTTTTATAAGCGAGGGGAGCTCTTCCGCTCAGGTCATCCACCCAGACGAGGTCTGAGCTTGACTTTACACCTCATTTCCACAAAGACTGATTTGCTAATGGGGAGACAGATGGGCTACACACTGTCAGAGGACACTCAGTCTTCACGCAGTGCCCATTTGGCTATAGAGACATGCAAGACACAGTTTTCACGATGGTGATAACACCAGACAACTGCAAACATCAATCCTGGGGATCATTTTTAGGCAGGGTAAAGCCTGGTGCCTGGGAGGAGACCAAGCACCATCACCTTTCCTGGAATAGTGTGGTAACCACTTTCTCTAAGAGCAAGAACGTAACTGTCTCCACTTGCTCAGGAGCAAAGTTCAGTGTCCAAGGAGCTAATAACCTCAACAGACCATGCATGGACAAGAGCCGGAGGAAGGAAAGGGTTAATAGATATTCTGTAGCGTCTGAAACAGGTACAGAAAACCCCAGAAAATACCATACATCAGGTCTTTTCCACTCATCTACCCCTGGGTTACCACGTTGCGATACAATTTCAAGTGCAAAGTTGGTGTCAGTACGGAGAAGACATCTGCTCTCGGCAGAACACCCATCTCCCCAAGCACCACCACACCAGGGTCCCGCAGTTTGGCACTGGCTGAGTCAAAACAGAGCAAACGCGCCGACGGTTTTTGGCATGGAAACGCTTCCACTGAAAGCTGCAAGCACGAGTTGTCGTTTTCAAGGCAACGCCATTTCATGTTTAACAGGCAAATCTACTCTGAAAAGGAGCATTGAAAACTGGCACTTTCATCCCTCCCAGACACAGTCCTCAGGTATATTTAGCATTGTATTCACAGGTTCGGATGATAACAAGCAAACTTGTATTCTGCTGCCACAGGAGACAATGTCTGATTCAACTTCTGTCCCCTCCTTTTCCTAATACAAGGCACCCCAATTATTTTTTAAGCTAAAGACCACCTGAGATTTTGTAATAAAACCACATTAAAAAAATCACATTAAAAACCACACACCATCTCACACCACTCTTCCCCCTTGACTTTAAAAAAAAGCAGCAAGTGACGGCTAGCACTGAGCTTGATCCGTGTGTTTCCCCCCAGCTACTGGCTCATCTGCACCTACGGGAAAAGATGAATACCCAACCCTCAAACAAACCCGCTCGTTTTGAGAGCCTCAGGACCCACACACTGATGAGAAAAAGCTACTAAAGGGTTGACCATCCCATTCTCCCCCAAATTTGCCCTCTTTACCTTTCTGAAAAGTCTTTGGGCCTAAAACCCTAAATGACAATGACATTTCAGATTTCCTGAAAATTAACACAGGAAAGCAAGTGCCACAGAAAAGTGAACCACTTGCTCACGTAACCCTAGAGACAGAGCAGGTAAAGCAGAGCAGGATCCTTACCTGCCAGGGCCTGGTTCATCTTGCTGGGTTTGGGCATCTTGACTGGCAGGTTTGGGGCGCTGGAGAGAAAAAAAGAAAAAGGGACAAGTTCAACAGTACAGAGCAGTAACTAACAAAACAGAGACAATCCAGCAGTGCACTGTTCCCTACTGAGTGCCAGGGCCCTGGATATGTTAACAGGGATTAATTGCTCAGATGAGCCCCACCTGGGACCCCCACCCATGAACCCTTTGCCTGCTGGTCCAGCAGCTATATTTAAGGAGCCCAGTCCTTGCCAGAGCTATCTAGCAGGCTTACTTAGCTCCAAGGTGGATCTCAGACCTATGCTGTAGGTAGCTGTCTCCAGCCCCATCTCATCCTGGCTGGATGCTGGGCCCGACCCATCCTATTCTCTTGCTGGGGTCTGTTGGTGGACCTTGTTGTCGACCCCCTGCCCACCTTGCTCTGATTCCATGGGGAATTCCCACTCTTGCTGCTCCACCACACAGCTTCCCATGAGCAGCCGACCTGTGCTATGAAAGGCCGCTGCACCAGCAGGTCCATGGCATGAGCATGGAGCCAGGAACCACCGGCATGCAGCAAAGTTCATCTTAAACCTTCCAGGTGACTTGGTCTCCAGCCAGAGAAACCCTTCTCACCAAAGCATGAACCCCTCTGCTGTAGGAGAAGTTGCAGCTGTAGAGATCAAAGGAACCAAGCATTATCACCCCCCACCGCTTTCCAGACAGGGAAACTGAGGCAGAGAAAGGCCGAGAAAAGCACTTGAGCACACACAGCTGCAGCCCTGGGTTGAACAGAATCAAGTATTGACTCTCCCTGCGCATTCACAGTGTTACTGCAAGGTGTGGGAACAAGGGAGGGAAGGTTGAAAGAGACTTAAAAGAGTTTGCAAACCACCTTCCTTTGGAAATCAAGAGAATTTGGACACCAAACATCTCCGCTTCAGGTTCCTAACCTACTTGTTTTGGCAGTGCTTCCCAGCACTGGCAGCTGCACCTCAAGCTAGTTTGGGATACATGGGCAGCCAGGGTCACGCATTCAGCTGACGCAGGAGTTAGGAAGGAAAGGGTGAGCAGCAGCATGAAAGCTGATGAGGGGGTCACTAGAGGAGAAAGCAAGCTGCAGCCACACAAGCAAAGCAGGAACACTTGAAATCCAACATGCTGGCACAGAGAAGCCACCCTTTGTCTCAGGTGGCACATGTGCCTGTGACAGATGCAGGCTCATGCGCATCAGCTGCAGTTCATACACAGTGCATTCAGACAACCGTTTCAAAGGTCTCCCCAAAACACACAAACTATCAAACCTGGCCAGCTTCTTAGGAATTCACAGAGCAGACTAAGGCGGTCAAGTGTCCAAATGCCATCCACTATCTAAGGAGGGAACCTAATTCTCTCCAGCTGGGATGCAAAAGCTGCCACTGTGCCCAAAATAGCATCACAGACAGCAGTCCCTCTCTTCAGCCTTGCTAAAATCTTTGTCCACATTTCCACGACAATGACCAGAGCTGAAAAGATCTGTGAGTGACACATGGCTGTCTTCCACCCTCAGGACAGGGAGGCATCCCCACCTCCCTCCTCTCCTACCTGCTGCAGTTAGAAATAGCTGAGCTCCCTGAAGAACCCCCTGGGCAGGGCCCAGGGCTTGGTGCTGGGCTGACAGCCTGGCCAAAGCGAGACCAGCTCTTCCAGACACCTAAAAAGCTCTCCAGACCACAGAGGTTTCCTCTCTGTCTCTTTCAAAGACTGTGTTTTCCCCTCTGCTGCCCCGAATTTTGCAACAGTCTTCAAGTGATGCAACAGATTGTTCTCACTACAGCCCAATTCAAACCCACCGAATACAGTGGAAATCCTCCCCTCAATTTCAAAGGGCTTTGAATCAGATGCCGTCACTCCTCTTCATGACTTTTTTTTTTCTTTCCTGATTCAGGCTCTTCATCACAGCTTTTTCTCAGGGATTTCGCTCCTCCTTCTCTGTCTCATCCCTTTGTTTCATTTCTCCTCCTATGATCCTCTTCAGGCTAGTAGCAGGGCTGCTCCCTCTCCAGCTGCAGACGAGGAGGGTATTTGAGGACCAGATCATGAAAAGGAACTTAAGACCTGCTCCCAAAAATCAGAGAGGCATTGGACCTCCCCTCCTCCAAATGAACAGCCAAGAAGACAACACAGTGCCTGGGCACCCCTCCACCCCAGTCTGTGTCCCTGCATGTGACTGATACTGAAAAGCTTGCGGTTCATCGTCACACCGTGAAGCACAGCAGCTACCTTGGGTGCTTTCGCTTCCCCATGGAAGGTAAAAGTACAATAGAGCACAAAGCTGAACTTTCTGTTCTGCCAGGAGAGCAGATGGGCAGTGGGGGATCCTTCCAAAGGAATGGAGCACTGGGCCATTACACCTGAAGTTGAAGAAGGCAAACCCACAGCTGCTCTGGGAAGGAGATCACTGGTAACCACACTTCAAGAAGACCAGCAGAGAAATTCTTCACTCTTCTTTCCTGCATTGCAAGGCTCAAGTCCAAGTCACCCAGCAGCCAGAGCTTCTATGAAGTGAGAAGAGCCCTTGAGATTTGTAGAGGGAAATGGATAAGCAATTGGTGCATTTGCAAGCAATCAAGTTTTGGAAGCTGTGAGTGCACTGCAGATAAATTACTATCCATCAGCCAGGAAACACTGGCTGATCAGCTGCACTCCTGGTGCAAAGGCAAAGTGTGTCAGCTTTGACTGCTGGAGGCTTTAAACCAACTAATGTGATGATGGAGAAACCAAACACTACTTATTTCACACGGGCTAACATTCAGTTAGCCCCATCTTAGCCAACAACGTCGTGGGATGTGCTGACCCATCCGCTCGACACCCTGTGAGCGTAGCAGTGGGGCTGCCACGCACTGTGATTTCTTTTACATCTGCAGAAAGCCCAGACCTAAGGCTGATGAAATCAAGGGAAATCCACACCTCTGCTACAACGCTGCCTGGGTAGATTTGCAGCTACAGTGCGTGGGAGGAAGTGTTGCCACACCAAAAAAGGTGCAGAAATGCTTACTCTGAGCCTACCCCAGGTCTGAAGTGGGGTGTTTTTGGAGGAGCAAGGGGAAGAGGTAACAAGGAAGGATATTGCTATTGTAGTATAACACGGGCTGTGCCTCGACTTCAAGAGCAAGCTCGCAAGCAGCACGAATAGACGTATTTAGTCCATGAGCTCAGCCTCAAGCTATAGGATTGCCATACCAGCACTGGCTTCTTGGAGGAGCACCGGAGCCAGGCTGGGGTGAGGTCGTGCTGATTTACTCAAGCCAGGCTCAGTTAGGAGAAAACTTGATGCCGGCAGGCTGGTGGGGGTCTTGGGTAATGGAGATCTGGAGAGCATCAGTGCAAGAGCAAGCACTGCAGTGCGGAGAGATAAGGGGGATCCACTGAGCCACCTCCTCCTGCTGCCCACAGATGAGATTTCTAACCAGTCAGTGCCTTTGACTCCTAGCCAAACGTTCAGGCTGTGTTTGCAACACCTGAAAGTCAATGCCTGAATTCTCTGCACGCTTCCTGGTATAGATTCCTCCTCTCTGGTCCAATTTTGTCCTACCATTCCTGCAGCTCCTGCTCTCCGGCTGCTCTGTATGCTGAAGATGACTGAGTGCAACAGGGGTCACCAGGTTGTGAAGAAAGGGACACAAAATAAGACACTGTCCTCAAAGATTCAGCAAGAAGATCCCGATAAGTTTTCCCATCACCAGTTCCCAGGCAATCTACTAGAGGGGGCAGATGAGGCAGACTGATATTTCAGCATGACAAAAGCACTCACTTCTCTAGAATTTCAAGATACTGCAACACCAGTGAGACACCAAAGCACAAGACCAGAGAGGAAGCGTGGCGTCCATGGCTGCTGCCATTTCAAACACTGAGTGGCCAGGTTTGAGCTGAACATCACCTAAGCCTCGTGTACACAATATCCTAACGGAGCAGAAGTGGGGAAGTCTGTAGCAACTCGCCCTCTCCACCCGATACGGCCCTTTCTTCCTTCCTCTCTCCCGGCACACCAGCCAGCAGGCCACACATTCCTGTATCATGGCATCTTTGTAGCCCTCTGGACAATAGCCAACACTTCTTCTCCCAGATCAGGGCTGCATCCAGCCCTGCCTCACATTAACACCAAGTGCTACCACAACACCCAAAAGTCTAACCCCTCTCCCAGAGCTAACCGAGTGTACGACGACGCTAATGACCACACAGCAGTTTTTACTCTACCTTTCTTCTCAAGAAGATGCCAAAACCCAGACTGAATCCCTTTAAAGGAGGACCTTTTGGTGCGCTGCCTGCAGCCACAGGGACCTGTGGTTTTGTTCTGTCACCAAACAGAGGAGATTCCCCTGCTCCCAGTGGGGAAGAGCACCGGGACACAGAACCAAGCCGGCTAACAGAGGGCTGCAGGACAAGTCACAACGGGCCCAGCAGAACCAGCACTGAGCAGAGCCCCCTCCTCAGCACCCAAGGAGCTCCTGGGTGTGCCTATGGACAAAGCTGAAAGATGCGAAGGAGGAGAGAGGAAAGGCCCTGCCCAGGTTCTGGTCTCTCAGTTACACCTCCTGATCCTACAAAGCACTGACTGTGGGTCGTTCCCCATGGGAGATTTGGGGGCGCAGCACCAGATCCTTCTTAGGAATGCCACAATACCATAAGCATCCTTCCCCAGTCCCCAAGGCCCCCATTCCCCACGCTTTTAAAGAAAATCCTCCCCCCCTGCCCCAAGCTGCCTGCCTTATTTGTAGGTACAACCTAGACCAGCACCCAAAGCTGCGTACGCTGAGAGGAGCCAGCGGAGCTACAGTGGGGGTTTGTCTGGCTAGGGCATTAATTAATATATCTGCCAGAAGATTGCTTCCTGCAGCTTTACTTGCTCATATTACAAGCAGGGCACTCCTTATGGTGTTTCAGGAGTGCCCTTCTCTGTAATTAGCCAGCACACTGGGGGAATGGGGTAGCTCTTGCCCCAGGGATGGATGCTCTCCCGTGGAGGGTAGGAAGGATCCTGCCAGGAGGTGGCTGGGAGCCTGGGGAGCTGACCCCTGCTTCACAGATCCAGTTAACAGCACCGATATAAGCACACGACCCTTGTCATGGCACGCTCCATCTGCAGATTTCAGTGCTGTCTGCGAGACAGGCCCGATTCATTAACTGTGTTTAATACACAGGAGGAAACTAATGCACCAAGAAGCAAAATAACTTGCCCACATGTACTTAATACATTAGCAGCAGAGCCAAGGATATTAGCATCTATTTAAGCCTTGGCACTCTTCTCTGGCTTTTCCAGCGACTTTGACCCTCTTGAGAGCATGGGGAAATTAAACCCGCATTTTGAAGTGCCTGAGCTCCACCCTCAGTCACACCCAGCATCCACTGCAAGCAGGAAATGTATTTAATCACTGCCAATGCCACAAAAGCCCAGGCATGCCTGTGCTACTAACAGCCCGTACTGGGGGCTATTCCCGCCTGCCTATTAGAAATAACTGTCACAACCACACAGGGAGTTAGGCAGCTTTCCAGGATGAACTACACCTCTTTCTCAGCCCTGCAGGAGAGATGTTTGCTTCAGTGCTGCCATTTTTAGCTGCGTTTCCTAAAGAAACTGGGTGTACACAACTGCACCGTCTTTCAGTCTCTCCCTAATAGCTTTTGAGCCCTTCTGCCAGTTGCAGCTCAGCTTGGAGAGGCAGGAGCTAGGTCATCCCTGCAAGCTTTGTGAAGATAAGCAGTTTTGTAAAAGCAAGTAATCCGCCAGGGCTGCTCTGGAGCCAAAGGCTGCAGGGTGAACACAACACAACCTTTATTAGACACCAGAGGATCCACGGCAGCCCGCTGCTCCCTTCCCTTCGGTCTCTGAGCAGGGGCCAGCACAGGAATTGCACATCACAGCTAAGAGGAATGAGCAATGCTGCACACTGGACGCAGACAGAAATCCTTGGCGGGATAATTAGCGCTTCGTCTTCACTGCCACAAAGGCTGCACTATTCAGTGATGCGGGAGAAGACAGGGCAGCGACTGCGAGGGAAGGGGAACCACGTCAAGTCCAGCCGAGGGGGGAAGATGGGGAACCTAGGGGATAAAATAACCCAGGAATGTTCTGGGTTTAGGAGTTAAATGAAACACATTGTTAGAGTTTGCTACTCAGGTTTCCCCTAATTCACATCAATTAGAGTATTTTCTGATGGAACATGGGTTTTGTGAGCCTGAGACTGTAACCTCAGCCAGGAGCAATTACACCCACCCACAGGCATTTCCGACTCAAACCCAGCAGAGGGGTGACAGGGGAAAAGCCATCTCGAGCTGTCCCCTGGTGCTCAAAAAATCCCCTTCACACACAGCACTATATTGGAAGACAGAGATTGCCCCCCTGCGTGCATTTGTCTGGCTGGCAGGGAAGAAGGAGAGTGCCCCTGGCAAAACTAATCCCAAAGGACTGGAGACCCAGACATCATCCATCCTCCATGAAGAGCCACCAATGCATATCTTTGTTCTGCTCTCCTTTGGGGTCCGTTTGGGTGAGCCCCCAGCTGCTGCCTCCCTCCAGGCTTAGCGCACAGCCATAGGCTGGATCTGCAATCCATGCATGCTCCTGCCAGGGACTATGGAAAACGTAGGCTTCCACAGATGCACCTAGTGGAAAACACTGGTGTTGATCAACAGAAAGGGAGTTGTAGAGATAAAGACAGCTCCTGACATCCTGCCTGCAAAACCACCTCCCAAACAAGTCCTGTAGCCCAGTAGCGCCCCCACATCTGGGTCAGGCTTGGGTTCTGCCAAGGGTTCATGTCACACTCGCCACGGCAAGCCCAGGCAGCCCACCCATGCTCAGGGGACGCTCATACCCCAGTGGGGGCAGACAGACGGCAGCCAGGAGAGCGGGTATCAAGGCTGACAGCTGGGGGTGCAGGGTTTGCGCAGAGGGTGCCTATCACACAAGTCTTCCAGCACTTGCATGCTCCCTTCCAAACATCCGAAGAGCTGCCGCCTTCCCCGCGTGGCATATTCCTCTGTCCCCAGCAGATTTAACTGTACGATCCCTTCACATCCCCCAGAACGGCTGGCTTGGCCAAGGGTTATTGCCAAGATACCAGCCACCTCAACCCTTGCACACCACAAAGAGCTGAGCTACAAAACAGGTTGCAACAGCCAGACCTCAACCACCCATGGCATTGCTCGTCTACAGCCAACGCAGCCACCAGTACCACAGCAGTTCCAGTGCTCTGGGAGGGCTCTGCCCTCTGCTGCTGTCCCCATGCTGGCCATGGTGGAGGGGACCAGACGCTCCGGCCACAAAAGCCACCTTCAACAGTGCTTGAGAAGGGACCAAGCTGGAGCAGCTGAGCAGGGAGTGTGGGGGCATATGCCAGCCCCGGAGGGCTGTTGCATTAACCCAGCATAAGCTCGGCCAGCACTTGCCTGTCAGAGGGTTGTACCAGCCGCCGAGAGCTGCCCGCTGCCCTGGCAGCTCCTGGGACCCAGCCCAGCAGGCTGCCACAACAATGTCCTCCCCAGCATCCTGGCTGGGCACCTCCAGGTCTCCTCCTGGCTGTCCCTCTCCTGCCAGTTAGCATCGCCTGGGCTGCGGGCTCAGTTCATGTTAAGGGACCCATGCCACCCATCTCTGAACATCTCTCTCCCATCCTCCCCTCCTTTCACGACAGCCTGTCCCCCCCATCAGTAGCATACAACATACCCAGACCCTGATCGGCTCCAGACAGGCTCGCGGGGCAACTGCTGCAGCATTTGGCTCTTTGTTTTTAATCTTCCCACCCTGAGAGTCACCTTGCAAATCACACTGAGGCTCTGGGGAAGGACGGGGGCTCCAGGCAGCCCAGCAGCCCCACACACTGACCAGCGGCTCCTGCGAGAGGGGGGAATTGGCAGCTTCTTCAGGAGACAGCAAGAGCCTTACTGGGGACTCCTGCAGGCAGTACTGAGGTCTGATTTTCAGTCCTATTCGAAGGTGACTGGAACAGAGAAGTACCGCGGATGCTTAAGACGCCACAAAAAATCACCAGGTGCAAAGAAAGCACCAGAAAAAGACCATGAGAAAGAAGAACAGGATGCAGGAAGTTGTTTCACTCAGATGACCTCGAAGACGGAAAGTCCTGATACAACACTAAGGAAAATATTTCAAGATTCACCATCTTGCTTAAAATACAAATGAGATTCAAAATAAACCTCAAAATCCTGTGCCTCGTGATTAGCAGAATGTGCTTTCAACACCCTTCTAGATCTCCTATCTCTGTATTTTCTCAGTGTAGCTGGGACAGGTAAATCAGCCCTGGCAAGTTCCCCTTTAGTTTCTCAGGTGCTCACACAGTGGTTCAGCACCTGGATTATTTACGGTGAAATGCGTGTACTGCTCTGTACACTTCCAGTCATTTACAAACAGAGGGAGCAGTCAGACAGCCCTTGCTTGGTCCTCAGTTTAATGCTGGCAGATACTCAGTGCAAGTATTATCCCAGGCAGGCCACAAAGACCTCTGCTAGCAAAGGCTTATGCACAGAAAGAGTTAAGACCCTGAAAGCCGATTAGTGGCGATCTGGCTCGCTTTGGGTGACCAGGCTTCACCGAGGCCACCCTACAAGCACATGGAGGGAAGTGCCCCACTTTGCAAGGGTGACACTGATCTTCCCCAGCCCCAACATCCCCGCTGGAGCCCAGTGCTGCAGCCCCGCTCCAGCCCACAGGGGATAACCAACTGTGGCTTGGCCCAGGAGCCCACACCGTGGAGAGGAGCCAAGCTGTCAGACCACGAGACTCTGCTTTTCATTTAACTGGCAACAGAGAAGTGAAGCCCTTCCTCCCACACCAGCAAGGTGCAAACACAGCCCTCCTTTGGCTCCAGCCACTCACTGATGGGAGCCGAAATCCCATGCTGTGAGATTGCACACCAGTTTCAGCCCCGTCAGAGAAGAGCCACGGTGAAAATGGATCAGCAGCCAGCACGGGTGACAGATCCATACAAGCTGGAGCATTTGAGGGGTAATAGCTCAAAGAATTAAGGAAAGCTAGACCTCAACTAGCACCACAACAACTGCCAGTCCCTCCTTCAAAGTAACTAGCTCCCTCTGGAGAGCCACAATCCACCCTGAGCACCCAGCCAGGAGAGGGTTGGTGAAGAAAGATGAAGGGAAAGGACACGGCAAAACCCTCACAAGGCAAGGCTTAGCTGAATTTTAAATCACTGACAGTCCTGCCTGTGCTTCCAGTCCTCCAACACCGTACCAGTGAAGCCCCACAGCACCTCAACATGTGCAAAATGAGCCTCTGCTGCAATTATCCAGTGGCATCTCTGCTCTGCATCAGCATTTAGCCTGATGAACCGCCTGGACACCACTTGAATTGCACCTCATTGATCTCAGCTAGAGAGGGATCAATATAGTTCAAGGTATCAAAAGAAGGGGAAAGTAAATTACTGATTTGGTTTTCTAAACATCTTCACAATGGATTTATAAAAATCTTTGATCAGATCTATGTCTTAGGGTGTTTTTTTCTGCTTGTTCACCTTAAAAATGTCCAACACAGACTTCCTGATTTTGTCAGGATTCACGAGGTCTCAGCCACACACAGTGAGTCCTGTGGTCCCTCCTCGAAGGGGAAGAGCTTTGAACACAGAGCAGTTTTCCACTCTATGTTTACTGCATACTTTGAATTAAATAAGGGTGTTCATAAGTCTCCTTTTCAGGCACACAGTCCCCCTCAATATTGTTCTTAAGCATAACCTGAAATACTATCAATCACTATCAATTTTCTCAAACCTGCAGAATCTCAACCTGACTGCTTTCTCCAGTGGTTCAGGGAGACTAGTAGACAGAGACTATATTTCAAGCGGGAGAAAACAAGGGGAAAGCAGAGAAGCCTTTTCATTCACTGTGTCACAAAGGCACAAACATCTCTCTCCTTCTAGGGAGAAGACTCTTGTAAAGTCCTCTGGGACAGAGAGGCTCCTAGATAACAAAGACCTGAGCACAGCAGGTCTCTCGGACACATGCACAGTACTTAGAGGTGAATTAGGGTCTGTACCTGACTCCGTTAGATGCAGACAGTCCTGTGCTGGGGCCCCCAGCTTGAGGCAAAGCCCAGGTGCTCTGTGCATTGAGTCTCGGGGTTGACCTTGCTCCAGACAAAGTCGGTTTGTTATAGGGCACGAAGCCGACACCGGAAGAACTTACTGATGCTGTCCTACCAGAAACCTGATGAGTAGTGGAAGAGTTGGGAAAGTTTATCATGGAGTGGCGGTAGCGCGTGGTGATGGGACCAGTCCCACTGTTTAGCCAGCACTGCTGGCAAGAACAAGCCACCCCCATGTGAAGGGGTGCCGGAGAGGCTGTCACCGGGTATGGGGCGTCCAAGCGTCTCTGAATGCTGCGGCGGAACCTCGTGGTCTTGTTGGTCTGGACTTGAGCCACAAAGTCAACTTCATAGTTGTAGCCCCAAGGTCCAAGATCTACTCGCTGGTGGTTCGTGGCACGGGCTTCCTCCAGGAACACGCAGACATTCATCTCATAGGGGGACCACCCGCCTTCATCGTTCTGCCACTCCCAGACAATGCCCTGCCCAGCAGCGGAGTCCCCGGGGAAGAGGTGCCTGCGGACAGCCCGCATCGTCCCTGCATGGGAAGAGGGAAGAAAATAAATAAAATCATTTTGTGAGCAGACAAGTCAGGGAGACCTGGTCTCAGGGACTCGTTTCTGCACAGATCTGTGGTGTCTACATCAGGGTGTCCTTCCTCACCTCTCCCTCAACAGGGGCACTAACAGACTTTCTCTTTCTGACAGGGCTGGGTTTGCTCATGAAGCTTAGAGAAACGAAATACCCCTGAGATCCCTGTCCCTCTGCCAAATCTGATTGCAGGCTGGCAACAGGTTCAAAAGCTGCTGGGAGGAAGGGTGGGAAAGGAGGGAAGGAGAGAGGATGCAGAGACAGACACGCCCGAGCACAAAGGCACAGTGATCACATACGCCTCCCTGACTTAAAAACAAAAAAACCACCACCACCAAAAAAAAAACAAAACAAAAAAAAATCAGGCTGAGGCACAGATCTGTTTTAAAAAAAAAAAAAAAAAACAAAAAAACCCACTCCCACAGCCTTGACAACAGAGTAACTATAGAGACACGACACCATCAGGAAGTGCTTTGCAGGAGCACTTAAGAGGCTAAACACCCTCTTCAGTACACAAGGCTCTGGGCAATTCTGCTCTTGAGGGAGCGGGTGAAGTCCCGCAAGGGCAAGGACAAGGACTTTGGAGAGTGGACAGAGGGGTCAGCTTCTCCAGGCTCTTGACTGCTGGGCAATATAGCAAGACTAGAGAGGAGAAGCCAATGAAGTAATTTGGAAACTGGAGAGAGCAGCTGTTCAGACAAAGGATGAGAAATGAAAGCAGACACACTGCTCTTGCATGGCTGCTCGACAGCAACAGCAGGAGCTCAAAACTCCCCAGGAAGCCTGGCTCTCCAGGGTGACTTCACTCCTGATTACTTTATTCCTTTCTTTGAAAAAGAAAAAGCCTAATGAGAGGGAGGTAAGCCACCCAACAGGACAGAAACTCTGCAACCTCTGCAAAAACAGGTTCCTACAGCAGGGTCAAAACTGCTGCTGCTGGGAAAAATCCTCAGCAGCACTCTGCACTGAGAATGCGGAGCAGGAAACACCGCGGGGCAAGCAAGTCTGGGAATGCAGGCAGGTGGGGGTGAACAGGGGTGCAGCGAATCGTTACCACAAAGGAGGGGTTCAGAGAAGAACAGCACCAAGAGGAAAAAAATAAAATAAAGCCTCCTAAGAAATCATGAGAGTTATGACCCTAAGCTCCAGGACCACAGGTAAAAAAAGCAGTATCCGTACCTAAAGCCTGCAGGATGTTGCTGGTGGCTCCATGGGGGGCAAGCAATCCAAGCAAGCTTTACACCCAACAAGCACGCCCCAAGGAAGAGGGAGGATAGCCCACGTGGGACTCCACACTGCCAAAACCCAATTGCTATCTGTGTTCAGGCTCTGGCTGGCTGAAAGCGGGCTCGAGTATCTCTGCCTCACACTGCTGTTATTTCTACCCCATGCTCTGGGGGTACTGTGGATAGTGCTAGGACTTGACTCAAACCGTAAGGGCATTAACTACCTCCTCGCAGCTAAAAATTCTGCTCGACAGCATGAGAGTCACAACTTTGCTCCTGTCACGCTCCCAGGTTTCTTTGTAAAGTGTGCTGGTGGTTTCCTGCACAGCGCTTTGGTGGTCAGACCATAATGAGACCCTGTGCCGGGGTACAGGTATGCCCCCCATGTCATTGCAGAAACTAAATCAGGAAAGACAGATCTGAGCTCCAGAGCTGACGTAAAGGCTGAGGCTCTCTCAAAGGCAGAACATGCCAGACCAAGGAACAGCAAGACTAGTTTCTGCTGGGGAGCTGAAGGCACTGGGGACTGGAATGGCTTGCCTCAGCCCATGCAGGGGATGAGCTGCCAGAAGAGGTCAGGCACTTACTCCCAACCTGCTGCTTCAGCGGCCAGAGCAGCACTAAGTGTCCTGCTTATTGCAGAGCAGGACTCTAGTGACACCATCCAGCAGACAATATCTCATCAGCACACCTAAAAAGCTACTAGCAGCCCATGAAACACAGCAACCTCCCCCCTAAGAACTGGGGTTGAACCCCAATAGCTCAGTCACAAAGCCCAGGGATTCCTGTAGGACAAGGCCTTCCCCTGGCAGAAGTCAGTGCAGGAGGCACCAGCAGAACCAAGGTGACCTTCCCCAGGCAGGAATCAATGTCTACCGTGGGAAAGCAGATGAAACAGCCAAAAGCAAACTCTAGCGACAACTGCTCCTATCCAGCAAGCGAGTCCTGCCAAGTTTTAGAAACACAAACCTATGGCTTCAATAGGTGGGCAACATCAGGGATGACCCCCTGAGCAGGAGGAGGGCTGAGGATGAGACTGGGCTGGATGGTGAGAAATGCACTACACTTAGAGATGAGTGCAGGGAACCTGCTCCCAGGAGGAAGGAGACTACCACAGGTAAAGCAAGGAGTCAGAAAGCCCAGTGGGACACATCTCAGAGGAGATTACCAAGCTTGCCCCTGCTCCATTGGCAGGTCAGAAGCTAAAAGCAACACAGAGAGGACTTGAGGAGTTTGGAAGGAACCTGTGTTTTTAACACCCCCAAACAGCAGCAGTGAGAAGAGCTTTTAGGAGTCAATAGCAACACTAATGCTATGCACTTGGAAAACGTCCCCCTTCCCCCAGGCTGGCAGGGAAACTGGCATTCCTCTCCAGGGTGGGCAAACAGCTGTGGTGAGAGGACAACTCCTGCTGCTGCCTTGCATTCACTTCCAGCTAATCTGCCTCAACCAGCAGCTGAAGCCTGCGGCTAATCCTGCCTGCAAGATCCCCCTGCACAGCTGTCATTCCCTGTTGGTGGGGATGCTGGTCCAGTTAACACTGGCTTCCTGTTATTCTCCCTGGCTTCCTTTGAAGACCCTATTTGTCTGTCTAATAGCTAATGAGCAGAATACAACAGCCTATTTTTTGCTCTGTTTAAAGATTTTTCATGGGGATGTTTCCTGCAGAGATTCTTTTCTCCAACACATGACAAAGGTCAGCTGGCTGCTCTCTCAGAAAGGTTCACATTTAAGGCAGAGCCCTGCAGAGAGAAAAAGCTTTGCTTACAACTGGGCCATTGAAAGGGGATAGGAGAGCGTTTCCAATAGTCACACTCCAGAGCACACAGGTACTTGTGGAGGGAGGCTCACAGACCTGGCCACTCTGATCAGCATCCCTCCAAATTGGTGGGAGATGCTGCAGGAGAGCCACGAAGTGGCATCAGCCTTTTTTGTTATTAACCACTCAACCACAGATCTCATCCAAGGAAAGATGAGATCACATCAGCTAACATAATTTCCAAAATTGTATTGGGCTGTCCCCAAAGATGACCAATTCCAAACCATCCTGCCATGGACAATATTTGCTAGGTGTTTTGAGATCTTTCACAAAGGTCTAAAGAGATACAAGACCTTTGCGGAGAGACAGCTCTACTTGTGGAGAAGGCTGTCCCATTCACCCTGGGACATATCTTCCATCCTCCCACAGGCACTCGGCTCACCCTCATCAAACTGGCCCATTTCCTGACAAGGGACTGCCCAGGACTGGTGCCCGTGTGTTGGAGCACTGGCTGAAAGGGCAAGAGACTGGAAGGTTCCTTCACAAGTTAGGCATGAAGAAAACAAGAAACAGCCACTGGTGCCAGCTCTGGTGGTCCATGCTGTATTGCTTGAAGCCACAGCCTCAGCAGGGCTTCCAGGTGCTCAAACAAGCCATGCTGAGCAGACCTGCCAAGCCATCCAGCTAAGAAACATCCTCACCCAGGATACCACCAGAAAAACTAATCCTAAGGTCAACAAGTCAGAATAAAAACACGGATGCAGCTGTGATGACCACTTGCATTTGCTCCAACCACTTCCCTTTCCTGTAGGACTTGCACGATTTTGCAGTTGATTCAAGATATCGCTCACTTATTGCTTCAATTGGCAAGAAACCAGCGCACTACCCATCTCTAAAGCTTGGGGTGATGGGACAGTTATTGGCAAAGGGAAAACTGATGCACAGAGAATTTTCCAAAACGTCCATTCATTCGGGGTGTGTAATTTGGGATCTCCCTGGATTTTCCAGAGATGAAGAGCATGCATTCCACCCCTGCCCCCTTTCTAAGCTACAGCTGCTCAGCACATCTGGAGCAAAAAAGGGTAGGAGTCACCTCAGCAGATTCTGAGCTGCTAGCCTCAGTGGCCCCAAGAGAGACGAGATGAGAATGAAAATTAGGTCTCAATCCTACTACTAAGCCCAGCCCGCCCTTCCTCCCTGGGAGGAAGCAAGCCAGCCTCATATAGCACAAGTGCGGGGAATATTCTGCTGCAGCATTACGGCGTTCTGCGGGGGCTGCAGGCTTTCGCAAAGCAGCTTGTGCAGGGCGGCATGCCAAGGTAAAGCAGCTGGCACTCCAGTTGCAGAGGGAACAAGGGATTCAAATGGAAGGGTTTGAATCGTAAAAAGGCCTTTTTATGCGAGTGGTCTTGAATGGATGTGGGTGGGGGCAGGAAGAAAGTTTCCAGCTCTGAGGGTTCTGGCTCAGAAGCTCTGAGCTCCAGAGGTCCCACGATGAGGCTCCTTAAGAGATCACCACCACCTGCCTGCACCCAGCCCCGCAGATTCACGCCAGCCAACATTGATTTTCTCATGTGCTGATACACTGTGCAGCTGACAGCAAAAGGAGAGAAGCAAACATGTCGCCCCTCAAAGAGCTGCCCAGCAGTGGCAGCAGACAGCAGAGCTTTGTAGGGCTCTCCTACACAGAATGAGGCATCACTTATCTACAAGCACACAAGCAGCCTCATCAAAACCCCCGTATGGGCTGGCAAGCTCCCTTACCTGTATCCTGCCGGAACTGCGTCAAGCTTGGGATGTCAATGACATAGGGGGCCAAGGCAGGATCCACATGTCCCAAAGGGATGCTGCTGACAAGCCCTGATCCTGAACGTTGGCCCTTCTGCTGAGAGGCCTGAAAAACCTGTTCAATGTAGCTGCAGACGTTCCCTCGGTATGGCCTCCACCTGCCAAATTCATCCTGCCATTCCCACACCGCCACTGCCGTGGAGTTGCTGCTGTGCCCCGGGGCAGAACCGGGGAGTCCGGATGGCCCGGCTGAACTGCTTCCTGCTCCCTGAGCTGCTGCCATGTTCCTCCCTGAGGTCTGGGCACACCACGATTGGAAGTGGCAGCTGCACTGGCTGGCCTTACATCATTTTCTTCTGGTGGACCTGCAGCAAGAAACAAAGAGAGCACACGGAGCTGAGAATGATGCCCCAAATCCACCCCACCCTGCATCCGTACCACACAAGCCATTTAAGAGAGGAAAACAAGCTCAGCCTTTCACAGAACTTGTTCCCTATGCATTTAGGAGACTCCAGAGAAGCAGATTGGTCTCAAAACCCTCTGATCGAGGTCAAATGAGGTAGCACCACCCACTCCCTGCCAATGCTAGCAACTTTTCTTGCTAATTTATAGCAAAAACTCTTGGGGGAGACACTGCTTCCTGTGGTTTGTGGCACCAAACACCACCCGAGTCACTGCAGATCTGTACAAAACCAGCCCAGAGCCACTACTGATCTGCAAGCCCGGACCTGAGTTCAGATGCTCACTAGCCAGGAGGGTTCCAAGGCAAGCGGCCACTCTGTACCCCTCCTCACCCGTACTTAGCACCACTCCTGGCAGTGTCAGGCACTGATCACCACGACATGAGCTGCCAGCTTGTGAGCAGGAGCTTCCCAAGCACTTGTGCACAGGAATGACTTGGTTACGCAAGCCGTTCCCAAACTCTTCTCGCTGATCTGAACTCCAGGGCTACAACATCAGCTCCATTCGGGCTTCTGAACGCTCAGTTTTGATCCAGGATCAGTCCCTTGACTCCTTCTGCGCAGTGTTATACATGCACACAAAGCCAGAAGACAATTCTTCACACACAGTCTGCAAATCACATTAATACATCTGTTGAGCGCAATCAGAGCGAAGAATGGATGGGAAGGAGGATGGCACCAGGAGGAACACACATGTCCATAAACAGCCTGTGCTGAGGGCAGTGATTTGGCAGGTCCTCGAGATCAGAGCACACCTACCTGCAGCTTCTCAGATTGGAAAACAAGGAGCATCTTGAAACAAGGGACAATCTTCATCAAGAAAGACTCAAACCAGAGACTCAAGCCATTAAGAGAGGATTTGGGGAAGAACAGGGAATGGGATAGGAGCCTTAAGACATCCAGATAAAGACACAAAGGCCAGTGAATAAATCCTGAGGACCCACAGAGACAGGATGCAGAGACAAAAGATCACCACTCTTAGCCCCCAAGGAATGTAAAAAAGCAGACCCAAAGCCATCACACGGTCACCAAGTTGTCCAAGAGACACCAGAGGTCTGATACTTAGCATTCCTTGTCTGCTGTGTCATTACAAGGAATCCTGTCCAGACCATCTGGACACGCATCTTGGTGCCTGAAGGCCAGACAGACCACTTGGAGATCCCCATGATCAAGAGCAGGTGAGGATGACTGCAAATGAGCAAAATTCATTTTGTTTTAAAATAAAGTCGCCTTCTCCCTCCTAAGGTCTCACATCATTGATTGCTCGCTTAACTCCTAGCAGTGAGCAGGGAGCTATGAGCTTCCTTCCCGTCAAATTAAAAAGTTCACGTCTCCCAAGAGGCAGAGCAGCAGTGGGTGGCTTCCACTGGAGGATGCCATCTGCACAGAGAATGACATCCCTGCCGGATGGAGGAAGATCCCACGCTCCATGGAGCGTCCCATCCATCATGCTTGTGTGGCTTGCTAGCTTAAAAAAGAACTAGAAAAAGAGCGAGCAAAGAACAGACACACCCACATGTCTGCATTTATAAGACGAAAGCAACACCTTCTCCAGGAATTCGTTGTAAATTAGTTTATGAGCTGCTCTGAGATTTCTGCAGAACACCCCCAGCTCAACTGGTGTTGGTGACAAACCGCTCTAGATCACCAACACAAGATCCCTGTCTCTGCAACCGGTCTTTTCAATGTAATTTGTTCTCCCCTAATGCACCAAGGACGGTTATTTTACTGCTCAAAACAGCAAATTAAAACTTGAGGTATCAAACCTGACACCTGCCTCCACCAGCTCTTTTCATGACAGGTTTCACACCAACACATCTCCTCTTCAGGGACCACCAGCATGTCCATGCTCAGCTTGGACCTGCGTGAGCCAAAGCAGGGCTGCAGGGTTTTCTGTCCTACCCACCTGCATTAGGTGCTCTGAACCCCAAATAGAGAACCAACACCTTTTCCCGCTCTGTTCCGCCCCTAAAGTTGTTGTTACCAAATATTCATCTGCACATCCTACAGCCACAAGCAGAGCAGGAGAGCATAGGGAGGCTGTGTGGAGGGAGTTGGCGATTCGTTTTCCTTCCTTTTTGAAACACAGCAGCAGGAAATGGGAAAAAAAGGAAAAAAAAAAAAGAGGGCATCCCAGCAGAGAAGCTGCCTCCTTCACATACCACCTTGCACTCGCTGGGACACTGGCCGAGAAAAGCTTGGTGACAAAAGCCTATTGCTCACCCCCTCGGATAGCAGCGATGCTTTGAATCCTGGACCACACGCAAAGGTATCGGGACTGGCTGCACGTGAGCGTCGCGTGCTCCGACATTCGCTTCCCCATCAGAATGGAAAAATATTTCCTGTGCTGGGGCTGCTGCTCCAAAGGAGGAGCAAGGGGTGTATTTCAGCTTCCTGCCAGTTCTCGCTGCTAAACACTGCTTGAGCCAGCAGCTGTTTGCACAGATTGGGAAGCGAGGAATGCAGGAGAGCTTCAGTAAGCCAAAATTACACGAGTCCCTGAGTCAAGGCAAACAAGAGAAAGAAAAGGCCTGAAGCTGCAGTTCCTTTCCATGAATTCAGCAGCACACAAATGTTGAAAGCTGAGAAATTCAACACCAGAGCTGCTCATACAGTTTCCAGCCTACCCCCTTGGGCTGCCGTGTGTGTTAGACCAAGGCAGAAAGGGTTTGGGGTGGGCAGCTAACAGAGCTGTACGGAGATGGCCGGCTGCGGCTCGGGATGTGTTACACATCCCACTTTATCAGCACTGCGTTTTGGACGCTAGCTGCAGCAGTTTAGCTGCACCAGCTCCTTCATGCTGGCTCTGTCCTGGGAAGATTGGCAGCCCAAAGAGAGTAGCTACACGTCTTTGCTAAGACCATGGACTATAATACTTCACCTTGAGCTTTAAAAAAGTCTTGAAAAGCTAAAAGTCATACAAACCCCTAAAAGCTAGACCTGGCTCCAATTACAAATCCTGCGGGCCACCTTGCCCCAAATGAAAACAAACCCCTGACTACTTGAAGTGCAATTTTAAATATTCCGGCCAACCGCCCTCCACTTAGGAGGTAATTTGTAATGTGGGCTCAGATTCTCAATTTGGATTTGTTTGGCTGGATCTTTACGCCCCAGCACAACCTCTGAAACATTTGCCCACATGGCTTTAATCAGGCACTTGGACAGGAAAAGAACTGGGTGCATTTCAGTTGTGTTTCCCAGCAGATTCACTCCCTGCTCCTCAAGATCCAGCAAACAGTGGTGAGAAAGCTGGGGAGGGGCAGGTGGGAATTAAAACATTTGAAAGACACATTTAATTCTCAAACCTGTTCTACTTCCAGAAAGCAGAATTTCCTTTCACTTTAAATGCAGGATCTTAAAATTCACTGGCCTGAGATGATTTCTAAAAACGCCAAGTCCCTTTTTAAGTTTCTGAACTGAAATTGCCAGCACTGACAAAAGTTTAAATGGTATGCTAGCTTGTACCTGGAAAAGAAGGGGCCTCAGGAGTCCTTGACCTGGGCTGCATTGAAAAAATAAATCAGCAGACTAGTAAAATAGAGACTATTCAGCAGGTTGCTCAGAGAAGAGGGTGCCCAGGCAGGATTTGTTAAGTACCACTAACACCACAGGAGATGGGACTGGAAGGGCTGCAAGGAGCCCACAGGAAAAGACTACGCACGGATCAGGAGAGCACATAACGCAGCGGGAGGCACCAGGGCTGTAATAAGCCCATGATCCTGTGCAGGACGCATGACTGGAGCAGGATTACAGTTGTCCTGTGCCACCCTGACCCCAAATCACCCAGCCAGGGCCCCCACAGCCCCCCCCCCTCATCGGATCTGCACTTCTGGGCCCAGTGCAACCTGAGCTGCGAATGCAGCAGGGTTTGAAGCTCTTGCCAGGTAACTCCTACCTAAACACCTCTTTCCCTACACGAGCACCCAGCACCGGCCAGCACACAGCTAGCAGCAACCCAGGAGTAAGAACAGAGCAAGGCAGTAGCGAGGAGGTTGCAGTAATAGCTCCAACCACACAGACCGATCTGCCCTCGACACAGTCCTGCCTTCTTCCAGCCTTTGCTGATCCTCACGGCACAAGGCGGCTGGGTTGACAGCCAAAAGAACAGAAGACATAAAATCCGACCACTCCAAACCTGGACTCCTTCCATTCAAAACCGAGCTTCAAGAGAGTTCCCTTCGGAGAAGAAAATAAAGACCGCAACTGAAGCGGAACAAAAGCCTATCAGCTAGGCAGAGGGCTTATTTCAGGCAGGAATGAATAGGAAAGCGGAGGCAGGGAGGAAAGGGCAGGTACACCTGAACACAGGATCACACCAAACCTGACATCCCGCTCGCTCGCTCCAGGGCCCTTCTGGGCACCGAAGCAGATTATTTACCTGTGGGGAGACCACTGGCTTGTGGGGGCGCAAACCTGGCAAGGCCTGGAGGGCTCCTCCAGCTTCCCAAAAGCTCCGACTTCGCACCAGGAAGGCTCTTCCCCTGCTTCCAGCCGGACTGCCGGGAAGGGCAAGGCCAAGTCCTGCCAAGGGGAGCCGGTCCCTCGGGGCCAGCCTGGCCCAGGCCCGTCAGAGAGTTCAAGCCCACCCTGGAACCTCTCGGCAGCCCCGACAGACCCCCCCACAGCCGAGGCACCCCACACACACACACACACACCCGGTTTCAACACCCGGTTACCCCGGGGTAGGGCCCTCTCACAGGCCCGCCCTGGGCCCCACAGGCGCCGGCGGGGGTTTGTCCAGGCGGCACCAATCGCCCCGCCGGGGGTGAGGGAGGGCCCGGGGCCTGCTGCGAGGGGACCCGCGCCCCGCTCCCCCAGGCCGAGGGGTGGGGAACGGCCCTGTCCCCGGGACGCGGGGCTCTGCAGCCCGGACCCGCAGGACACGGCCCGGCTCGGCCGCTCCGAGCGGCCCGGGAAGGGACGGGCTGAGCCCGGGGCGGCCGCGCGTCGGTACCGGTCTCTCGCAGTCCCGACGGCCCCAACGAGGCCCCTCACGGACGGCCCGAGCCCTCCGCGCCAGAGGGAAGGGGCTGCCGGCGCTGCCCGCCCCCCGGGTCCCGCCGCGCCCCTCACCCCGAGTCCCGGCGGCGGCGGCGGCGGTTGCTGCGGAGCTGCCGCTTCCCGGCCCGCGGCGGCGCGAGGCAGCGCGCACGCGCGCGCGCGGCCGGCTGGGGGATGTAGTGCGGGGGGCG
>VFFE01007109.1:79354-112575 GCA_008921705.1 Burhinus oedicnemus | reverse complement strand
GGTGTGATGGGGTGTGAGGGGTGTGTGATGGGGTGTGATGGGGTGAAGGTGTGTGATAGGAGGGTGGGTGTGATGGGGTGTGATTTGGGGTGTGTGATGGGGTGAGGGGGTGTGATGGGGTGTGAGGGGGTTGACGGGGTGTGGATGGGGTGGGGGTGTGCGATGGGGGTGAGGGTGTGTGATGTTGGGGGTGAGGGCGGGTCATGGGGGAATGTGTGTGATGGGGGTTGAGTGTGTGATGAGGGAGTGTGTGTGACGGGGTGTGTCTGTGATGGGGGTGAGCGTGTGGGACGGGTGTGTGTGTGATGGGGGTGAGGGTGGTGCTGGGTGCGTGATGCTGTGTGAGATACTCTGTGTGTGATGCTGTGTGAGTGTGATACTGGGTGTGCCTGGGTGTGCATGTGTGTGTGATACTGCATGAGTGAGTGTGATACTGCGTGTGAGTGTGATACTGCATGTGTGAGTGTGACGCTGGGTGTGTGTGAGTGATACAGCATGTGTGATACTGTGAGTGTGAGACCGTGTGTGTGTGCTACTGTGTGTGTGACGCTGGGTGTGTGTGAGTGTGATGCTGGGTGTGAGTGTGACACTGCATGTGAGTGTGAGCATGGGTAACACTGGGTGTGCGAGATGCTCTGTGTGTGTGTGATACTGTGTGGATGTGTGTTACTGCATGTGTGTGAGTGTGATACTGGATGTGAGTGTGATACTGGGTGTGTGTGATGCTGGGTGTGTGTGACACTGTGTGAGGTACTGTGTGTGGCACTGGGTGTATGTGAGTGTGATGCTCTGTGTGTGTGTGTGCAACACTGGCTGTGTGAGATGCTGTGTGTGTGCAAGTGTGATATGGTGTGAGCATGCATGTGTGTGTTATTGCACGTGTGTGAGCGCGATGCTGTGGGTGAGAGATGCTGCGTGTGAGTGTGATACTCTGTGTGTGTGTGAGCACATGTGCACATCACACCATGTGCCTGATACCCCGCGAGCGTGTGCTGCCGTGTGTGCAAGATACTGCGTGTGACAGAATCATAGAATCATGGAACGGTTTAGGTTGGAAGGGACCTCAGAGGTCATCTAGTCCCAACCCCCTGCCATGGGCAGGGACACCTACCACTAGACCTGGTTGCTCAAAGCTCCATCCAACCTGGCCTTGAACACCTCCAGGGATGGGGCAGCCACGGCTTCTCTGGGCAACCTGGGCCAGTGTCTCACCACCCTCACAGTCAACAGTTTCTTCCTAATATCTAATCCAAATCTCCCCTCTTCCAGTTTAAAGCCATTACCCCTTGTCCTATCACTCCATGCCCTTGTAAAAAGTCCCTCTCCAGCTTTCTTGTAGGCCCCTTCAGATCCTGGAAGGGGCTATAAGGTCTCCCCGGAGCCTTCTCTTCTCCAGGCTGAACAACCCCAACTCTCTCAGCCTGTCCTCACAGCAGAGGTGCTCCAGCCCTCCGATCATCTCCATGGCCTCCTCTGGACCCGCTCCAACAGGTCCATGTCCTTCTGATGTTGGTTGTGACACCGTCTGAGTGCCATAGCGTGAGTGTGGTTCTGCATGTGCAGGTGATGCTTTGTGTGAGCACGCGTGTGATGCCGTGTGTGTATGACACCACGTGTGCATGATGCTCCGTGTCCCTGAGTGTGAGGCGCTGTATGCGTGTGACTGCGTGTGTCTGTGAGCGTGCAAGCCTGTGTCAGAGGCTGTGTGCTGGTGTGTGAGAGCAGGAGTGTGTGTGAGGTGGTGAGGGGCTGTGTGTGTACCCCTGTGAGACCCCCCCTGGCCTCCCCCAGGAGCTGGGGGCAGAGCCATGCTGGCCGTGCCCCCCGCACACCTCCCCACACCCATGGTCATCGCCATGTGGCTCGGTGACACTGTGGGGACAGCATCAGCTCTGCAGAGACAGACCTGGGAGTCCTGGTGGACAAGTTGCCCGCGAGCCAGCAATGTGCCCTTGTGGCCAAGAAGGCCAATGTTCTCCTGGGGTACATTAAAAAGAGCGTGGCCAGCAGGTCGGGGGAGGTCATCCTCCCCCTCTACTCTGCCCTGGTGAGGCCACATCTGGAATACTGTGTCCAGTTCTGGGCTCCCCGGTTCAAGAAGGACAGGGAACTGCTGGAGAGAGTCCAGCAGAGGGCTATGAAGATGATCAGGGGACTGGAGTACCTCTCTGATGAGGAAAGGCTGAGAGACCTGGGTCTGCTTAGCCTGGAGAAGACTGAGAGGGGATCTCATCAATGCTTATCAATATCTAAAGGGTGGGTGTCAAGAGGATGGGGCCAGACACTTCTCAGTGGTGCCCAGCGACAGGACAAGGGGCAACGGGCACAAACTTGAACATATGAAGTTCCATCTGAACATGAGGAGGAACTTCTTTGAGGGTGGCAGAGCACTGGAACATGCTGCCCAGAGAGGTGGTGGAGTCTCCTTCTCTGGAGAGATTCAAAACCCACCTGGACGCCATCCTGTGCAACCTGCTCTAGGTGACCCTGCTTTGGCAGGGGGTTGGACTAGATGATCTCCAAAGGTGCCTTCCAACCCCTGCCATTCTGTGATTCTGTGATGACCCCTTGTCCAGGCAAGAGGACAGACCTCCTGCCGCCATGGGCTGTGCAGTCCTGGTGCTGTGAGGTCCCTTGAGGAGACACGTGGGTCCCATCCCTCCCGTGTCCCCCCTTAACTCCTTCAATCCAGGGCAGCTCCCCTGGCTGGAGGAGAGGCCTGGCTGCACAGGTGATGTCCGCCAGCTGCCAGCCTGCCGGCGGGTGGTAAAAGCCTGGGAAAGCCATGGAAAAAGAGAGAATCACCAGCTGGATTAAAGGAATTTTATAATCTATTTTTACTCCCCCATGCCCCGGATGGCTCCGAGGCCAGGTTGGACGGGGCTTTGAACAACCTGGTCTAGTGGGAGGTGTCCCTGCCCATGGCAGGGGGGTTGGAACGAGATGATCTTTAAGGTCCCTTCCAACCCAAACCATTCTATGACTCTGTGATCCCGCTCTGCTCCTGCTTTGGGTTTCTTCTGCCTTGCACCGCTCCTCTGCTGGGACTTTCGTGTGGAGCAAGGCAGAGCAGGGCAGGAGCAGCGTGTGTCCCTCTCCAGAGCAGACTACGGGCCATGGGTTTCCCCGGGACAGGTGGCACTGGGGTCTCCTCCTGCCACTGATTCTGCAATGTCTTGGGTCCAGGATACAGAATTTGCTCCTTTTAGAGAAACCTTAGACATACGTATGCTCCCAGCGTTGTTACCTCTATCCCTGTGGTTCAGCAGAGCCCATGACACCTACATCTCGTTAGAGGTGCGGCCTCTAATGAAGCTTAATGCTTCTGGATGTCCTCTGTGGGAGCTGCTTTCTAGAGGCCGACTCATCCCATGCCATGGAAGGTGGCGTGCGAGTCCTGAGGGAGGCTGTGGCCACCCGGAGCCAGATTCAGCCAGGGATTGATCATCTGCTCAGCTACGGCCTTGAGGAGAGCTATTTTCAGTTTCTTTTACATTCATGTAAATCAGAGACAACCCCCTGCGGATCACTGCCACGTTCGTTGTTTGAGCAGGGGAGGAGGATCGTTAAATATAACGCATATGTGCAGCAGATATCTCTAACAATAGAGCGCCGCTTCCTTCCCGCCGCCTGCTTCATCTTGATCAGCCCCCTTGCAAGACGCCTGTGTTTATTTAGAGATTACGTTAATTCCGGAACACCTTGCAGATAGGTGAATTACTTCTGCATACCGTGTTAGAGGTAGGTGAGACCCCACCTGGGTTTTTCCCTTGATGGGTGCTTCAGCAGCAGAAGGCAAAACCACCGGCAAGAGGTTTCAAAATCAGGAAGCATTCACCAGCCCTTATCAAATGACTTTAAACTACCCCGGACTTTACACCCAGCAGCACCGACTCACCCGCGACGTGCCGGGATACACCTGCTCCAGAGGGTGCTCCAATAGGCTTATAAAAATAAAGTACGTTAGGCTGGGACTCAATAATTATAGCAAAAATACCATCTAGAACCACCTTACACCGTAGGCATAAAGGGATGTTGTAAAACGCTGTTTCCTGGGTTAAATACACGGGACTCGTCTTTATAGAGCTTATATAGGGTCAGTTTTCTGCTTACAGAAAATGTTCCGTGCTGAGCACATCACCATTGCAGCTGCAGTAAAAATCCTCCGGAGCTGTATCTCCCTGCAGTTCAGCCTCGTATGCAAATGCCCATGGATTTCTCTGTTCCAGGATGGATGAGACTGTCACGTACTTGAGTTCAAAATACTCACAAAGTACTAATAATTGCCAAAGGTGATTGATAGCCTGCTTGTAATGTGTCTGTTTAAGCAATAAGTTTCACATTTGCAACGCGGGTGCTTAGAATTCCTGTTTCCCGTGGCTGGAATAAGGAACCGAAGAGCAATGTGAAGATTTTTTTTCCTTTCTATCTCGATACACACGAGCCTGAAAAATAGATAGGTACGTTTCATAAAGCCGTGCCGGGAGCAGATTGTGATCCGTGTGGTCGCCACAGGTCGACAGGCACGAAATATCCTCTGATCCCAAACAGGAAAAGGTTCCAGGGAGAACCAAGAACGGTGAAGAAGAGATCATATTGGGCCTGGCAGAGCTACGCAGCGTGGCCAGAAGATGAAGAGATGCTGCAAGCGAGGAGCAAGGAGTCCTGGCGGATGAGGGAAGCTGGATGAGGGCTCTGGATGACGTGACCAGGGTCTGAAGGGTGTTACAGGTAAGGGCTGCAGGGTGTCCGCAGGGTTGTGGAAGAGCAGAGGTGCGCTGGGGGTAGTTACCAGAAGGGAAGGGTTGTACGATGGGGATAAACCAGCCAGTCGGTGGCTGAGCCGTGGGAGGAATCTAGAAGTGCACTGGATTTATCTTCTTCCTATTATATTTTATTATTAATTTTTGAGCAGGGATTCATGAGCTCATCCGGTAGGACATCTTGCACAGGGTACGCGGAAGGCTCTGCAAGGCACGGTAGGTGGCTAAGGTATCTCACCTCAGCAACATGAGCGCTTTGCAGGACCTCAGTCACCCTTTTCTCATACCTCTCCCTCACTTGTCCGAGCCACAGCTGTATGCCATGATGGTCCAGCACCCTGGAAGGGGTTAGCAGAGCCAAGGCACCACGTCCAACGCGAATCCTGGGCCTGACGAACAGCCGAGACCATCAGACCTCGCTGCACAAATTCCTTCAAGTATTTTGTGTGAGGGTGGCTGCAAAGATGCTCGATGCTCTCTGAGCTTGCAAGGTGAACCTCAGCATCCAGGTCTCCCTATGGACCCTGTTCACTATTTACAGGGATGCGGACCTCATAGTCCTTGCTGCCTGCAAAAATGTTTGATATCGCTTTTACCGTGATGATCCACAGAGTTTAACACAGTCCCTCACGCTTTTTTTTCAGCCGGATCCCTTATTTCCCGCGCTCACACGCTGAAACAACCTTCTCTGCGTGCTGCCCAAATCAGTATGCAAAGCAGCGACTCCTCCAACATGAGATCATCTTTCTGTCTGAGCCATCCGCACGCCGGGGTGACTAGCCAAATATTTGTCTTCTCCCTATTTCTTTGCTTGCAGCGAGGCTGGGAGGCTATGGAATTGATTTCCCCATGGCTGCTCCGTCTCATGTGTTTTTGACTCAAGGTCCTACACTAATGTGTATAAAACCTGATGCTTCAGGCGGTGTTCAGTTGCCAGGGTTAGCCTCGTGCGCTGGGGAATAGCCCGGCCACTTAGAAAACTGTCTGTCCAAGCGATGCTGGGATTGCTGCGGCACGCCGGATTCACAGCCCACTTGATTTCAGATTCATTTCCCTGAGCAGACAAACCCGAAGTGACAGGAATTAGGAAGAAATTCCTCCGCAGGCAGAGGATAATAGGTGAATTTTCATTTCATTTGCCTCTGCAGCAGCTGCTTCTGGTCCCTGCCAGGGACCAATTAGACAAAGCAGAGATGGGATCTGTTACGGCCATCCCACTCTTACCGGGTGACCTTGCTCTCCAACACCTGGGATTTGGTTGCTGAAGGAGACATGTCCCTGGTCCCTGCTGGTGGTGGGAGATGCTCTGTGAGCTCTGCTAACCTCCCTGTGCTCCGCTGCCTGCCTTCTCCGGGGAAATCATGGAATTATAAATGGGCTGGGTTGGAAGGGGCCTTTGAAGACCACCTAGTCCAATCCCAGGGACATCTCCCACCAGATCACGTTGCTCCAAGCCCCATCCAACCTGACCTTGAACACTTCCAGGGATGGGGTACCTACAGCTTCTCTGGGCAACCTGTTCCTGTGCCTCACCACCCTCATCGTAAAACGTATTTTCCTTATGTCCAATCTAAATTTACCCTATTTCCATTTAACCCCCCACCCCCTTTTCCCGTCACTACAGACCCCAGTGAAAATTCCCTCTCCATCCCTGCCTTTTTGCACAATCCAACCAAGAAACAGCCGATGCCGAGTCCCCTGGGTGGCGTGCTCGTCTCGCCTGCTCTGGGTGTCCTCACCTCGTCATTAGTGCTAATTAGGGACAGCACTCTCCCTGCTCTGCTTTATGCCCCCTTTGCCCAGTGCTTTGTCCCCCTTCCCGGAGCAGGCAGGTCCCCGGGGCTGGCACCGGTGGAGCTTTGCTCTTCCCAAACCCAGCTCCTCTCCCAGCTGCCTCAAGCGTTTCTTCCTGAAAATGCGTGCCACCTAGCGCACACTCAGCCGTGTGACAGCCCAAAATGCCATCCATCCCTCCGGAGGTTTGCTGGGATCGGCCTGGGCTAGGTGGACCTTGAAAGGTCCTTTTCAACCCAAAGCGTTCTGTGGTTCTAAGTGTCAGGTTCGGGCACGGCATCTCCATCCCATGCAGGTTCCTGCACCGGCACGCACCGACGTCCAGCCCGTCTGTCTCCTCAGTCTGTCTGTCCCCAGGCAGGTCACCACTTCTCAGTCACACATTTCGGCACGGTTCAAGCTAGCTGGCCTTTATTTAAAGGCACTTATGGTGTGGCTGCAGCCGTCCCGTCTAACACCAGTAATGCTCCAGCGGAAGTGGGCTGCCTGTATTCCCCGGTGCTGGCAGACGCAGGCAGAGAAGCCACCGCGCACCGGTCCCAGCGGAGCCTCCCTCACTCAAGAAACAGGCAGGTCGGTCACGACATGCACCTCAGAGATCTCGTCCTCGCTGTTCTCCCGAGGCAACTGCTGGGTAAGTCCTGGCTTTCTGTAAACGCACACTTCTTCGCCCAGGGAAACCCTTGCCAGCCTTATCAGGATCATGCAGAGAACTACAGCCCAAACCACGACAGTCATGTATAAGCAGCTGTTGTCCATAGGATCCCACTGCCGGCAGCCCAGCGTAGGGTGAGGTTTCACCCTGGAGAGGAAATGTCATGAGAGGGGACCCAGAAACGGGAGGGAGTTACAAGCATACCCTAAAGCTAATGGTCTGCAGCGAGTGCCTTCGCTGTGACCGACCTGGGTGACCAGGGGGACCCAGCTCCCTGTTTCCCATCCCCTCTTCCACCCTACGGTCCGTGCCTGCTCCTCCGCAGCTCTGGATGCCGGATGGAGCCCGTGGCATGGGTCGGCTGCCCTCCGCAGAGCCGACTGTCAGCGCCGTGTCCTTGGGCTGCTCTTTCTCACCTGGCCGGGGTGGTTTCTGCAGCCCGTTGGTCAGGAAGCAGATTACAGGGAGGAACAAAGGTGATTTTGTCTGGGGAGGGGATGGGTATCTCTCCCCGAGTTCCAGCTTGCTGCAGCCGAGGGCAATGCTGAACCTCTCTGGAAGCCGCAGCTGCCCTTTCCGCAGCCCTGCCCTTCCTTCAGCACTCATCAGCTGCCAGAAAATACGTTAAAATCAGCCCCTGGGTTACCAAATAGCGCAGAGGTGTGCTAGGACCACAGCTCCAGCTTCACCGAGGCAGGACCGACGCCAGGACAGGGGAACCAAAGTGCTCTTCTACTGCACTTACGTCGTTCCCTTTTCCTAAGGCTGCTGGACACCGGCTGGTTTGGGGTGCGAGAGCTCCTCTCCTGGGACCCCACGTCGCAGGGTCCCATCTGCTGCCCGTGCCCTGGAGCAGCAGGAGGAGCGGAGGAAGGCATGGAAGGAGGGGGAGGTTCCATCCCGCTGCAGGTGCGGCATCCTTCGTGCCAGTGGTCCTCAAAGCGGAGGCGGCAGCGGGAAGGAAACCCGTAAATACCTGGTAATTTAGCTCAATAATCAGCAGGGGAAACTTGTCATTCACTGTAAGCCAGCTAATGGCTCATAACAGCAACTGGTGTCTTGCGAAACAGCTCAGCCCCATCCTTTCCCGCTGCCAGCAAAAAGATGCCTTTTGTTTTTAAGCTTATGGCTTTTTTATATTGCACCAGGCTCTTCCTCTAAACCGCCAACATATTTCCTGGCAATAGCGTGGTACCTACAAATGAGTTTATCTCTCCTCTCTGTATTTTCCCAGCTAATTGAAAAAGGAAACCTTTTTTATTATTATAATTTTTCTGGAGGCTCTGTGTTTTCTGCAGATTTGTGAGCCGCTTGTTTTCCCCAGCCTCCACCCATGACTGAGCTGATCCGGTGACACGCCATCCACCCTGCCACCGTGGGAAGCTGTGGCAGACGCTGCTCGTGGCACGTGGCAGATGCTGAGTGGACGTGGGCATGGTCCTGCTCGGCCCTGGCCCCTCCAGAAGCCGCTCTGCCATGAGCATCACCGACGTCCCTGAGTGACCAGGCAGCAGAACCGTCACGAAGGACAAGAGCTTTTTTTTTTCCTGGCGAACAAGAAAACAGCCTTGCTGCTCTGTGGAATTTTATAATTAGCCTTTCTTACGTTGTGGCTGCTCCTTGAATAAGGCTGGTTGTGTTTTCCCTTCCTCGGAGCAGCGTAAGCCCGCAGCCTGATACTGCCAAGCCACTCAAAGCACACGCAGTAACGATGGAGACACGGAAATCATCTGAGATGCTGCCCAAATGGCCCGAGAAATCACGGACAGGGTGGAGAGCATCTTCGGGCTGCTGACCTTACCCCTGCGCGTTTGCGTTTAGGGAGGCTTACATTCCTGGTGTTCGAAGTCTGGATGCGGATCGACGCTGAAGGTGATGATTCCCAGCCCGCAGGCCCTGGCAGCTAGCCAGGACAGCAGAGAGTTTGTCAAAGTTTAGGCAAAACAGGCTTCAAAGGCACCTTTGCAACTTGCATTTACGAGCTGGCTTATTAGAACCTTGCTGTTACGGGGAAATAAAAAGTAAATGCCTAATTCCTAATTACCGAATCCCTACCAGAAAGTAATGGCAGATGGGTAACCATGCAGTCAGCGATGGCTGTAGCCAGAGCCTGCTTTGTACTGGGTTAAAACACGAAGCCCGGGCATTTAAGGGTGTTTAAGGGCATTTAAGGGTCTGGGCTTTGTGTAGGAGTAAATGAGCAACCCAGCCTTAAAACCAACGAGCAGCAAAAGCAACGAGCAAGAGTCGCCTCCCGTGAAAGTGAGGGCAGGAATCCTGTTGATCATTAAGATTGACTTGTTCAAAACCAAAAAGCATATCAGGCTCCTAAAATTGCTGGGGAGCTTAAGAATTCACAAGTCTGGGAAACCCAGTGCGTTTGGGAATCCTTTTTCCATTGCCTTCAAGGCTGCTGAGACCCGAGTCTCGCGTTGTCAGGTCTTTATTTGCAACAATGGTTAAAATGGTTAAAAGGCTGTAATGGTTAAAAATGGTTAAACACACATTTCCTTTTAAAAGAAAGAGGGGAGCTGAAGGAGGCGACACGAACGTGTAGCACACGAGGTGATGGAGGTGGATGGGAAAGGTTTCCAGCCCCGGGATACGGGCATCCCTCACCACGGGCTGAGACTTCAAGGACGTGGCAGGTCTCTCTAATGTCCTCAGCAGAGCTGCCTTGGGTGGCCGGGCAGGAAAAATCCTGAAAAAAAAGGACCTCTGAAGGCAATTTCTTGCCCAGGAACAGGCAGGTTTGCAGGAGGAGCGAGGCCACCGGCAAGCGGTCCCCAAGTCCCCTGGGCAGAGCAGGAGGTTTGGGACCGTCCCCTCCCGCTGCGTCCCGGTGCTGGCTCAGGCACGGACAGAAATATTTCCAGCCAGATGGTTATTACTGTCTTCCTCTCCAGGTGGGCATTCAGAAAGCCAAGGAGGGAAGGAGCTGAAAAGCCCAAATCTCCTGAAATAGCTTCTCCCTTCCCCCGAGGCGTAACCCCGGCTCTGCCAGCGCCCAATTTAGGGACGTGTCCCTGCCTGCCTCCCTGAAACCCGAGCCATTCCCTCCCCGCCATGTCCCCTTAGAGGTCTTGCCTCTCTTCCTCTCTCTCTCTCTCCATCTTCTTCCTCTTCTTCTTCCCCCTCCTCCTCCTCCTCCTCCTCCTCCCTCTCTTCCTCCTTTGCTTTGGGGATGATCTGCCCCAGGATGGGATGCAGGGCTGCCGTCCTGCGCTAGAGCCGTAACCCCGCTGACAGCAGCCACCTCCCGGCCCCAAAGGTGCAAAGAGATGATGGGCTGGAGCTGTTCGGTTGATGGATGAGATCCTTTTTCTCATCCTTCTTTATTTCTTTTCTTTTTTTTTTTTTTTTTAATTTACTAAACAAAATCTCCCCTAAAGAAAAAATTCCTGCCTTATCCCCGTCACCTCTCTGCTGGGAATATTCATTTCAACAATTATTTTTTAATTGTTTTAACTAACTAGCTAGCTCTTTCCTTTACTTCAAAAGAGAATATTTACTTCTGGGATTAAATATACCCATCTTTATACTGGAAAGAAAATACCAAACAGGTACGTGGATTTATGATGCTTTTTTTTTTTAGGTCAGCGTGATAATTACAAATAACGATCTGACGAGGCGGGGGAGGCTGAAAGACTGTAATTTCTCCTAAAGTTGTTTGAATAATTGAAAAGTGGAAGAAGTGACAGCTAGAGAGCAGGCGCGTGGGTCCAGCCGTGGCCGAGGGGGACCAAAGGGGACCAAAGGACCCGTGGGGTCTCGTGTCCAGGTGAGAGGAGTTTTCACCGAGGGCAAAGAGCTGGTTGGGCACAGCGTGTCTGCCGCGGTGTGTGTTATTTGGGGTGAAAGCTGGGATTTTCTGTGCCCCGCGTTAGAGCCCTGCTCCTACTCCGTAAGCGTTGCATCAGACACGGCGGTCAGCGCTCCGGCAGGATGGGGGCTGACACGGGGTACGCTGCCTCTGCCACCGGGTGCGTGGTTGAGAGACCTTCGTTTGAAGGCACTTTGGGACACCCGCATTCAGCACCCCTTTAAAAGGGATGCTGTGCTTTGTTCCAGTGCCACAACGGCTCATTATGGCTTAAAAGCAGTTTTTAATCTACAGGCATCCTTAAAGGACCCCAACACCCCTGGGTGCAAGGAAAGGGGGTTCAGTTTGCAGCCGAACCCTGAGCGTTGGGGTGAGGATGGAGAAGCAGGTGGAAAAGCACAGACAGAGAAGGAAAATCGGTTTTTACCTTTTTGGGGTCGGCCGTGGCACAGCATTGCAGTGGTTAACACCCGCTGCCGCCCTGCCAGGGAGCAGGAACGTGCTGGCTCCGGCACAAAAGTGGCCCACGATGACAATGTCCCTGAGAGCAGGACATGATGCAGGGGTTTGGCCGGGGCAGGGCAGCAGAGGGGCCGTCTGTCAGCCGTGCCCCACCGGAGAGTGGGGAGGGCTGGCGGGACAAAAGGCGACATTATTCGGTGCTGCAGGAGGGATGAATGGAGTATTGAAAAACACCACCCTAGAGAGTAGATTGGTTTTCATCCCCCATCACTGAGCCGTCTGTCTGCTGGCGGGTCTCCTCCCAAGGCTTGGTCAGCAGGAGCTGAGCCGTGAGAGCAGGGAGGTGTAATGGGACCGTATCCCATCCATGGTGGCTCCATCCTGCACCTCCAGTGCTGTGCTACCATCATCCCTTGCTGGTGCACACAAAATGCCTTGGTCTACCATCACCTCTTGCTGGTGTGGGCAACAAAGTCAAAGGCTTGGTCTGGAGGCTTGGGAGCCCACCCAAGGTCTTGAGGGACCTCGGCTGGGTGGACACGGCACCAGCACATGGTCCCAACCTGGGAGCTCTTCCCACCCCGTGTCTCCGCATCAGAAAACCAGGAACAGCGAAAGGCTGGATGAAGAGTTTCCAAAGCAGGGGGTATTTGGTCACCGATACAGCAAATTTCAACATCCTTTCCCAATTTTCTAACCATCAGTAGATACTTCAAGCGGCAGCAGTCAGTGCCCATCCCTTCAGGAGATGTTGTGCCTCGCGTAGGCTGGAGGGACCAATTTCAGGGCTCCGCTTAGCTGAGCCTTACAGCCTGGCTTCAGAGCCAGCGAGTGAAAGCATCCTCACGATGGCACTCCTCCACCAGCGCACGCTGCTGTCCCAGTGCTGCTGTCAGGCCAGCCACTGGGACTGCTGGGACCTTGCTGTGCATTCCCAGAGGTGTAACGGAGAGCAGGATCAGCCCCCGTCCCACTCCCCAGCAAGGTGCGAGTGAAACAGAGCTGAAAATCCGCTACTTCGGCAGTAATTTCTGAAGGAGGCAGTAAATGAAGGGGAAATGGCATCTTGCGATATTCAATCTCTTCCTCGTTTTCTACCTGACATTCCCCTGTTTGCTTTCCATCTTATCCCTGTGGAGTTTGCATCTCCATCCTCCAGGTGAATGAGGTTGTCCTATCAGACCCCAGAAATTTCTGTCTTCCCCCAGAAATGCCTTTCCCTGCTTTTTCCCACAGGGTGACAGTGGAGACAACAGGGGCCTCTGGGTAAAGCCCCCAGGAACATGCCAGCAGAGGCAGGGAGGTCTCCTGTTGGGTGGTTAGCGTTGGAGATCTTGGGGGACTTGGGGGATTAGAGCTGCCCAGGAGAGCTCTTGGGTGCATTAATTCATCACAGGGTGATGAAGAAAGTTGGGTGCAAGGCACCAAAGGGGGAATTTTGGTCGCTCAAGTGCCATATATGACCATGTGCTGCCTGGTGGGACCCCATGGGGACCCCAGTGCAGGCTGTGCACCGGGAAGGGTCCCTGGGAGCAGGGAGGCTGTGTCACCCGTGGAGCAGATTCCCTCTTCACGCAGGAGAAGCTGGGCATGGTCTCCAGAAGCCCATTGGAGGAGGGCACCGGAGGGAGAGGAGCCAAGGCAAAGCTGAGGGTTGGCCATGGCTTTGTCCAGGCTGAGCTTTAGCTGAGTGTTGGTCACTGGCAGAGCCGGAGCAGCCTTGCGGGGGGGGACATGGGGTGGGCAGCCTGGCTGGGGGCAAAGTGAAGCACCATCCCTTTCCAAAGGGGGAAGTGTGACATGACTTGGTGGAGTACTAGGTCTACTCCATGGTTTGGGAAGTGCCTTTCAGGTTTGTGTGGATGGGGAGCTCATTCCCAGTTCTGCCTGGATTTAATGTGTGACTCAGTTTACCCACGTGTGGTATGGGCTATATGGTATATAGGTACTACGGGGTTTGCTTGTAACCTCACATAGAAGTAACAGAAGGACAAGCTCCACATGGATGCAGACAGGATGGTTCCTTGAACACCTTGGGGGCTGAAGATCCTGGGTGAGAGCTCTGAGGCTCAGCATTCAGGTGTCCTGGTGGCTCTTCATCCTTCTGCCTGTACAGCAGCTCAGCCCTGAGACTCTGGTTGCTTCCAATTTTGTCTTGTGGATGGGATGTGGCTCTGCAGCTTCACCTTGCCACTCAAAAAAATATCTCTTGTTCTCAATAAATCCAACTTGAATTATTTTTCTTGTGAGTCCTGGTCACTGCTCCAGCAAGCGACCAGGAGGGACTTGTTTGCAGGCCCTGCATGGCCCTTGGTGGGGCAAAGCCCCTCCTTGGCCATCACCACTAATGCTGCTGTCTGCATGTTTCAAGGACAGCCTCCTCTGGACACCCATCTCCAAGAGGACTACGGCACAGCAATGAGGCTCGGTCCCCATCCGGCCAGCCGGCACAGCGCAGGGAGGCTGGACATCGGGATGCTGCCTCTCTCCCTGATGCCAGCCACACTCCTCCTCCTCCTCCTCCTTGGCCGCACTGGTGAGCTCCCACGTGGTGTGGCGGGAGGGGGTAATTTTAGGCACCCATGATTTCCCTCCCGGCCTTGGCTTTGTGGGCAGGAGATTTTCTTCATGGAGAGCCATGAGCAGGAATGTCACGATGTCCCCAAGGGCGTTGAGCGCACGCAGGGATGGAGGGAGCATGTTCAGCTCTTACCATGACCTATGCACGATGGCAAGTTCAGTGTTCAGGGCAGGCAGGTGGTGGCTGGAGCAGGCAGCTGCTGGCAACGGGGACAGCGCAGGTCTGAGCCCCAGGGCAGGCAGAGATGCTGGGAGGATGCCGATGGCCAAGGGATGGGAGCTGTGGGACGGATCCTGCCGAGACGATGGGTGGGATGAGCACCCATCCTCTGAGGACACCGGTCCAGAGTCACTCCTGGCAGGCGCTGTCCGGCCAGGCTGGGAAGTATTTAAATCAAACTGGAAAAAGCCATTCCTGCTCTAGACCGAGGGTCCCCACCAGCGCTGCTGCGGCGGCGGCGTAATTATCCTGGTGTGACTTTATCAAGGTAATTACAGCCAGGCGGTTGGTAACACCTTCCTGCCTCAACAAAGCCCTGCCAAGACAAAGCCAGCCAGAAAGCAGGCAATTAAGGTGTAGTCAGACACCGTAATTGGATTTAATCAGTTTTTACAGTTCCCACCCCCTCAGCTGGTGCTTCCCGCCCCCCCGCTCCCCGAGCTGCTGGTGGCAGCAGGGATGTGGGGACCCCGGGGAGACCCCGGTGACGATGCCACTGTCCTCTGCACTGCTGGGCTCTCCCGATCCTCTTCATTAATGGGCACGGCTAAGTTGCAAACGAAGCGTGATTTGTCCTCCCATTTGGTGGTTTTATTTAGCACTGTGCCTTGAAAGGGATGGTGTTTACTCCGAGCTAGTTCCCCCTTTTTTTTTTTTGGCTTTCTGAAGCTGGATCAGAGGAAAGTGGAGGGCTGAATTTCTTCTCCAAAAATGCCGGTTTTCTCTCGTTCCTCATTAACGTAGACATACCAGGCATATTTTTTCAGGTCTCTCTTGACTTTGCTGGAGGATGCTCTCAAATGAATATTTCAGAGCTTTGATTTTGACTTAAAGGGAGATGAATATTGAATATTTAACAATGTCCTTTTTATTCACTGCTTTTTCAGCACTGGAGTGAACTAGGTGTTAAAAATCAATACAAACCAGGATCAAACAAATACTCTTCCTAAAAAGCCTCGCATCTCCATATTTTTGGCACAGAGGTGATGCGAATTACATCACTCCTGTTATCCAGCCCATGGGGCTGCCGTGTCCTTCCCCATCCTCTCCTTCGGCCGGCCAGCCTCTCTCTTCCCTTGGTCTCGCCTGTTTAATCCCCAGTTCTTGCTGGCATTGCACCATCACTTTCCAGCCTGCCTGGGTCCAGCTGGGGTGGCTGGAGAGGGCAGCAGCACCTGACCACATTTGGAGCTCCCCAGCTGCCATTGTTCATCCCAGCTATGGGTGGCATCTCGCTCCTGGCCCCTGCTCCTGCGTGCTAAGTCATAGTTACAGCCAGACAGTTGCTTTACTCTCATTTTTCTTGGGGCTTCTAGATCTTCCCTTGACCTAGGTCAAGGAAAATGTCAACCCTGTTTTCTAGCTGACTTAATGGTCTCCCAGGCCATGTCCTAGCAAGGCAAATGGGAGGTGGATTCATCTGCTCGACCGTCCCCTCCAGGCTCATGCTGCTGCTCACGGTGGTGACATCTGCCTCCGGAACGGCAGGAACTGACCTTCACATCATTGCTCGTAGGCTGAGCATGAAGCAGGACAGGGCTGGTCCAAGCCAGGGGTAGGAAAAAAGGCCACGGAGCCACCACAGGTGTTGACCAGCCCTTGGCTGCTGTAATTAGCATGGAGGGATTTCGTTTGCTTGGAAGGTGTCACCTGCGGGAGAGGGCTGTGCAGCCGGAGTCTCAAGCCCGAGGTGCCTTGGATGCCCAAGGTGCTGCCCTTGCTGCGAGCTGGCCTCAAGCACCAGCCGAGGGCTTGCAAACTCCTGGGGCATCCGCAGGGGCAGCAATGGGGACACGCGCACAGTCCAGCCACCTGTCCCCATCCACCATCCCCTGGGGCATCATGATCATGTTGCTGTGACCCCCTGGACAAGCCGGCAATGTCAGTGCCCTGTGCTGGCAGCATCCCAAGGGGAACCCACATCACTCAGAATTGGGGCCAAGAGGGTTTTTGTGCCCAAATAATGCCCAAACTGTGGGAGAGGGGTCCAGCCCCATGGAGGGAGCGGGTCATTGAGGGGACCTCTGGCTCTGCCTATGGGGGAACCTCTGGCTCTGCCTATGGCCCCCCTTGGAGCATCTTCCACCCCCGGGTGTGGGGCTGCTGGCAGGGCACTTTCGGAGCCCTTATTTAAAGCCAGCTGACTGGGATGGGGATGCTTCCTGCACACGTTCAGCTCCCTCCACTTGTTCACGCCGGTCGGAGAGGGCTGAGAACTAAATGGGAATTAAAGCTCCGTAACAGCACCGTTTCTCATGTGGTCGGGCAGCCGAAACCCAAGGCAGGAATCACCAGGGGTCTGTCTGTGTCCCCAAAGTTCTCACCCGCCTCGTCCCCTTGGGTGGTGGATGTGGCTCCTGCGCCAGGTTCCTTGAAGTGCTGAGGCTGGCTGCTCTGTCCCCACCAGAAGGGTTGTCCTGGCCGATGGCACGCGGCAGCGGCTGCCTGCAGTTCTCCTGCGCTGCCTGTTTCCACCCTGGAAGGTGGCTGTAACCCGTCAACGGGTGTGTTGTATACGTGCTGTGTACGTGCATATAAATATAAAGCTGTCAAAAAGTGGACTTTGTTGGGAAAAAAAAGAAAAAATCACTTGAAATGCACATAGAGATGCCCAGTGCAGCATCTTCCATCAGGAGATCTCCCACAGGTTTCCCATGCCAGGCAGGACTGATTTTTCTCATTCCCATCTCACCCCCTGAGTTTTCCATGGGGAGATGGGGCATGGGGAAGGAGGGTGCAGGAGCTGCCTGGGGACCCACAGCAAGTCAGCGACGGAGTCAGGGACAGACACAAAGGTCCCCAAGACCCAGCCCAAGGCACGACTCACCTGGGGCTGCTGCTGCCAGCCACTGGCTTCGTCAGAGGAGCTGCTGGCAGCGAGACGAGGGAAGGGAAAGGAAGGAGAGGGGGAAGGAAAAGCTCCTTCTGTCTGGAAGCTAGCAACCCCCCTTTTTGGGAAGGGTCTGGGGGGGCTGTCGGGTCCTGCCGGTCCCCGCCATGCCCACCCACATCCCTGCTGCCGTCATCCTCTGAGCTGCATCCCTCCTCTGCTCGCTGCGAGGACGCTGGGGAGATCTGATCCTTTTTCCTCTCCCTTGCAGGCACCACCTCCGAGCCCGCGCTGTTGCCGTTCCCAGGTGAGATTGTTCTCTTAAAGTCGCTTTTCTCTAGGAAGTTTTGCAGTTGAAAAATGCATTTTTTGGTTAAAAATGGGGTTTGGGGAATTTCAAAAGGGAAGCATATTGGTTTGGAACAAAAAGTGGCAACAAAAAGAGAAATTTCTTTTACAGAAAGGAAATAGATATTCTTTATTATCCCTATTCCACTTATTATCCCGAGAGGGGAATTTTGCCATCTCCTGCTGAGTCCCTGTCCCTGTGCCATTCGTCACGCCCGAGTGAATAATTCCCTAGATGTGCCAGGCCAGGGGCGCTTACACACCCGCTCCCCCTTGCCAGCAGCTTGAGAAATCATCTCCATCCCACCAGTTCCGACGTGGGACCAGCTCCGGACGCTTCCGTTGAGGCTAACAAGAATTTGCTAATTGCATCTTGTCACTTGTCACCCGAGTCATATGGCATTATGTGATGTCATGTGTCTTGTTTCCTCTTCTCCCATTGGGTTATTGCCCAGGTCGTTAGTAGGCAAGATGATGGGGTGATGGTGCATCTCATTTATGTATTGAGATGTGTTGAGTCTTCAGGTCCGTTGCTTCCAGCCGATGAAGAGAAGTCCATGCCCCACCATCAGGTGGGTAGCACCAAGCCAACACCTGCCTTGTGCTACGGTGAAGGGTCACCATTTTATTTAAGGAGCAGAGATTTGGTGCAGAGAGGGCTCCCAGCCTCCCCGTGACACCCACCAAGTGTTTGCTACCTCCTGGCCCCGGGGCAGGCTCATTGCCTGCTGAGGGATCTCTCTCTGCTCATCCTTCCAGAGATACGGCTTGCCAATGGGCCCAGCCGGTGCCAGGGGCGAGTGGAGATCCTCTACAATGGCTCCTGGGGGACAGTCTGCGATGACGACTGGGACATTGTGGATGCCAACGTGGTGTGTCGCCAGCTGGGCTGCGGCCATGCCATTGCCCTCCCGGCTGCCATGACCTTCGGCCAAGGGACTGGACCCATCTTCCTGGACAATGTGGACTGCAAAGGCCGGGAGGCAGCCTTGAGCGAGTGCTGGAGCCACGGTTGGGGCATCCACAACTGCTACCACTACGAGGATGTGGCTGTTGTATGCAATGGTAATGAATCTGGGTTCCTCGGGGGCAAGGAGAGCAGGGGGGAGCCTGCGGTGCTGCAAATCCTGCAGACACCTTGGGGGAGCCCAAGAGTCATATCTCAGAGCATGTTCCTCTGAGCCTGGGTCAACCAAACCTCCTCTGCCTCCTTCCTCCACCCCTTTCCTCAATCCAGGTCGTGTCCCAGCTCAGCATGCTGGTGCTCCATAGGGTGACCAGCCTCTTTTGTGTTCCTCGTCACTCCCAGCTCAGGGACTTTGCAACCTCTCCAGCATGATCCCTGGAGAAAGAGCACAAGCCCACCCACGCTCCTGCCTCTGAGTCAGCCGCTGCCCAACTGCTCCTTCCCCTTTTGACTTGCCTTTCTTTAAATTGCTGAGCACGTCAGTAGGAAATGTTCCTAAAGGTGAGAAAAGCAGTGGAAAGCGTTTGAACTTGGCATGTGAAAGTGGAACGGCTCCAGGCTGACCCCTATATACCCTACACGTTCCTCCTGCACAGCTACGTAGGGCTTGCTCGTCGGCCATGCATCAATGGCCGGTAAATGTAAGGCTGTGCAGACCCTGACCTCGTCCACGGCTGCAACTGCTCGGTGAATCCCTGCATCCTGCAGAAGCTGGGCTTGGAAAGGGAGGGATGCTGGTTTGGCTGGTGGGTTGCGACAGCAGCAACCAGAGAAAGGAGGTCGTGGACTGAGCAGGAACCCTGAATCAAGGCGCTGCTGGAGAGGAGAAGTGGAAGGACTGAAGAAGGAGGTGTGGGAGATGGGTCTGAGGGCAGAGGAGCGGCTTGAGCCATTAGGTGTTTGTAGCTTGGTTGGCAAAGGAGACCAGGAGGTGCTCTGGGGTGGCCCTCAGAGGAGATGCAGGAGTTTGACCTCAGCACCAGACCCCTAGGGAAGGTGCTCCCACCCGTGCCACCTGGAAGCTTTCAAGAGCCAGCTTTGTGTTGGTTGTGGTTATGGAGGAAAGCGTGGAGCCAGCCAGCTCTTCACCGTGTTGGTGGGCTGGGGCTACCAAAATGTTTCCCGCAGTCCTTGGGCACGTGTGTGTCTTGGCTCTGCTCCCACCGAGCTCCCCGCACCACCCTCAGATAATTTCACCAGCCCAGCCAAGGAGCGGGGACAAGATGGGCAACACGGTAGCTTGAAACAACATTGTTAGCAAAAGAAATATAGGTAAAATCAGCAGGTAAATCAAAATATTACTGTTTTCTTCTATATATATGCTATGATTTTGAATCCAAATCCCACGATAGGTGGGAGCCCGATGCCCGACAGCTCAGCGCAGCGTTATGATTTAGTCCAGGTCCTCATGCCATGCCACCAGTCACAACTTCCCACCAGGCCAGCAGCCGAGGTGCTGGTTCCATCCGCCTTCCTGCACCTACAACCGGGCAGACAGCTCTGGGCAGGGTGGTACAACTGCACATCCCTCTTTCTTTCCCCATCGGGGCCGGTTTGGTCCGAGCCCTCTTGTTTTCCGTCTGCTTACCAGCACGTGTGCGTGCCAGTGCCCAAGCCAGGGGACCAGCGGGGTGGGCAACGTGCAGGGCACTGCTCACAGCCGGCTTCTGGACAGCTTGCTGTGGGCAGCAATGGATGCCACCTCTCTGCTTCCCTTTTCAGAGCTCTCGCCCACACAAGCCAGTGAAGGACCAACAAGCAGGACCCTCACAGCCTCAGTACAAGATGGGGAAAGTAAGCTGCTTTGCCATGGCTTGTAGGGTCCTCCACCCTGCCACCCACCCACCCGTCACCCCCTGCCCCTCTGTGAAGCGCCCCGGCTCTCTGGCTGTGAGGGACCTCATCTTTGTGCCAGCCATGGCCAAACCCTATCCCAGAGGTTCACCAAGGCTCCCATCAGCTGGGCTGCCCTAAAGCATCACCCCTTCCCCGCTGTTTCTCGCCCCGTTTCTTTGCTTTCATGGGCACTGCTGGATCCAGGCTCGGTGGCATCGCTGTGCCGTGGCGTGTGCGGTGACCTCATGGGGATAGCAATGTCCTTCTCACCGCCTGCTGCCACCCTCCAGGTGACGGCAGCATCCGTCTGGTGAGCGGGACCGACACCTGCCAAGGCCGGGTGGAGATCTTCTACCGCGGGAACTGGGGCACCGTCTGTGACGATGACTGGGGCCTGAGCGACGCCAGCGTGGTGTGCAAGCAGGTGGGCTGCGGCCAAGCCCTGGATTACAAGAGCAATGCCTATTTCGGCTACGGCACGGGGCGCATCCTCCTGGACAACGTCAACTGCGACGGCAGCGAGCCCTTCCTCTCCGCCTGCTACAGCCTCGGCTGGGGCATCCATAACTGTGGCCACCATGAGGATGCTGGGGTCATCTGCACAGGTACCGGCGCAGAGCATCGCCTTTGGGGCTGTCCCCTGGGGGGGAAAAAGATCCAGGGACATCCTGGTCTCCGAGGAGAAATGGCCTCAGAGAGATGCTGATGTGCCCAAGGTCAGGCAGGGACCGGGGCTGTGCGCTGCAGGAGCATCCTTTCTCCTTATCTGCCGTCATCCTGGCGCTCCGGAGCAGGCTGCGACACCACGCCGAGAGCCTGGGACATGGCCCGAGCAGCAATTTGCAAGGGAAATGCATCTGCCTGCCTGCCGTTTCCCTGCTCTGCCGGCTGGAAAACAAGCTGCCCGCGTCCGGAAGGAGCGAGCGGCTGCCAGGGACCAGGCACGATGCCAGGCCCAGCCTGCCTCCCGGTCCCCTCCCGAAATGATGTATTTCTGCCATTCTCCGCTGATTACCATTTATAATGTTAATAATCTCCCTGAATTCCCTCATTATCCTGGCTAATGACGGGAGCAGTAAGTGCCAGCGTTTTCCCTTTCCCACTATTAAGAAACAAAGGGGCTGATGTGGGAGAAAAGGGACAATTTTCTCAGGCTGGTCCTTTCCTCCCTAAACGTTCCCATCCCCTCTGGGCACGGAGCCAATGGCACCACCACACACAGCCCCCATGGCAGGGGGAAAAATTAAGCTTTAGAGTTAACGAACCCTGCCTGATAAACCTCTCAGGTATGCGGAGAAGCAAGGGACCCCTCGGTGCTGCAGGTGGGACCTCGGCGATTGGGTTGGGGTGGAGAAGCACCATCTCCAGCACGTGGGCAGCAGGGATGTGCAGGTGGACATGGGCCATCTCCATTCCCATCCCCCCTGGAGCACGTAGACCACCCTGGATCTGCCTCCCAGAGTCAGCAAGTTCGCAGCTTTGCAGCTTGTCCCCTCTGTCTCTCTGTGTCACCGCAGGGCTGGACAGGTCTACCATCACGTCCTTCACCACCTCGGTGGCTCTGGACTATGAAGAGACGCTCACTGCCACGGCCACAGGTAGGAGGTCAGCGGCCACCCAGCTCACCCTTGCACCACAGCCAGGGCTGGGGGCTCACTGGGGGGGACCAAGTCTTCTGTGTCCTCCCGTGACCCCAGCACAGTCACCCTGGGTTCCAGCCACACGTAGGTGAGGCTCGGGGGGTGACATTGCCCATGGCAAGAGCTTGCCATGGGGACGCTGTGGTGCTAGAGGCCCCTGACACCAGCCGAATTGGAGGCAGCGACTGCTGGAGCTGGACCCCCCCCAAAGCCCACATGTCCCCATGCTTGTCCCAGCAGTGACAGACGGCAGGGACCAGCCCTCCCAGGCCACCGAGCTGGTCACCACCTCTCTCCTTACCGTCGAGCAGGAAAGTAAGTGTGTGGCCACTGCTAGTCCTGCGCAGGGTCCGGCATGGCTCCCTGGGCTCCATGTCCCTGGAGGGTTACCCCATATCCCCAGGGCTCACCCCACAGCCCCGGGAGTTACCCCATGCTCCCAGGGGACCTTCCATATCCCCTGGTTTTCCCTCATTCTCCCAGGGCTCACCCCACATTCCCAGGGGATCTCCGGCACCCCACGGTTCACCCCACACTCCCAGGGCTCACCCCACACCACCGGGGAGTTCCCCCATGCCCCCAGGATGTGCCCCACCTCCCCAGGGCTCTATTATGTCCCCAGGAGTACCCTGGGGAGTTCTGTCCCCAGAGGTCACCCTACATCCTCAGGGCTCACCCCATGTCCCCAGGGAGCTACCCCACATCCCCAGCATTCATTCCATGCCCCCCAAGGGGTTCACCCCACATCTCCAGGGATTACCCCATGCTCACAGTACTCACCTCGTGCTGCTTGGGAGTCTCCCTATGTCCCCAGGGTCACCCCACATCCCCAGGACTCACCCTATGTCCCCAGGGGCTCAGCCCATGCCCCCAGGACTCACTCCATGTTCCCAAGGGCTGACCCCATGCCCCCAGGGGCTCACCCCACATCCCCAGGGCTCACCCCATGCTCCCCAAGGACTCACCCCGTCCCCCCCGGAAGGTGGGGGGACATCGGACCCCCCACAGAGCCCCGGTCCCCTCGGTGGCATGCCTGTGCCGGGGCCCCCAACGCAGGTGGCGGCGTGCGGCTGGCGAACGGGAACGGGAGCTGCCGCGGGCGGGTGGAGGTGCGGCACCGCGGCACCTGGGGCACCGTCTGCGACGACGACTGGGACTTCCCCGACGCCCAGGTGGTGTGCCGGCAGCTGGGCTGCGGCACTGCCCTCGCTGCCACCATCCTCGGCTCCTTCGGCTACGGCAGCGGGCCCATCCTGCTGGATAACGTGGGCTGCGGCGGCGGCGAGGCTCGCCTGGCCGACTGCTTCCACCTGGGCTGGGGCCAGCACAATTGCGGCCACCATGAGGACGCCGGGGTCATTTGCCGAGGTGAGAGTGAGAGCGAGCCCGGTGGCCACTGGCTCCCACCTGAGGGTGTTCCCTCGCCAGCTGGGTGGGAGAGGGGAAATGGATGCGATGACCCAGGGGTCCCCAAGTCTCCGCTGAAGCCTGGCTCAGTGGCATGGAAATCCAATGAGATAACGGCCGTAGAGAGGATTTCAGCCATGCTCATGCTGGCTGCGGGAAACGGGGTCGCCAAAATGGGGTGGCAGGTGAACGCGAGCCCCCAGACCCTGCGGTTCCTCCTGCCTGTGGGAGGACAGCAGCGGCGGTCGGGTGCCGTGGTGTCGGGTGATGACCAGAGTGTGGGTACCACCTCTGGTCTCTGTTTGTGCACTTTCCTGGAAGCAGAGTGGCTGCACATGGCACCCCACACGTCCCTGCATCCAGCCCCAGCCAGCCCCACACCGCTGCTTGGGGGGCTCTGACCTGGCCCTGGGGGGGTACAGGTGTCCCCTGAGTCACTTTTCCTACCCCTTCCCCACTGCACCAGGCGCTGATGATGCTGGAGACCATTTTGAAGAAGCCACCGCCACAACCACCACATCGGCCCCAACTCATCCCAAGGATGGTAGGTATTGAGGTATCACCGGGGACGTGGTGCCAGCCCTGGGGACGCTCTGCACCAGCATGGGGTGGAAACAGAGGCAGCTTGGGCAGAGGCCAGCAGCTTCGGCAGTGCCTGAAGCACCAACCCGGAGCAGCCCATGGAGAGGGAAAACCCATGCTGGTGGCACCATTAAGCCATGGCCTCTCCCAGTGCCCCCAAGGCTGGTCCAGGCAGAGGAGGTGATGGACCTCAGGTGATGCATCATTAGGTGATGGACCTTGGTGGGGAGAGGAGGGGATGGACCTCAGTGGATAGAGGAGGTGATGGACCAATGGGGCGGAGCCGGGAACAGAGGTTATTATCTATTCCTTCAATCTGAACATCCACCATGATGCTTTGGTGGTCAGCCCCAGCTCAGGTGTTGGCAAGTGGTCACTCCTTTGTGCTCCTGCCTGCGCAGAGGCCATGGTGGAGCTGTGGGCAGTGGCAAACATCTGCCCAGCCTTGGACAGACCAGTGCTCTTCTTGCCCTGGGGCCACCTGGCCAGGAAGGGCCCCTTTTCTGCCAGCCCTGGGGAGCCAGGTGGTGTCCCAGGGCGGTGGCAAGTAGGCAGAGGGGGACGCAGTGCTGGGGTGGGCACAGGCAAGGGCTGGCCCTGGGGCTACCTCACCCTATCCCCTCCGCAGGTTCCCTGCGCCTCGTGAACGGCAGCCACCGGTGCGAGGGGCGCGTGGAGATGTTCTACCTGTCCCAGTGGGGGACGGTGTGCGACGACGCCTGGGACCTGTGGGACGCCAAGGTGGTGTGCAGGCAGCTGGGCTGCGGGCACGCCGTGGCGGCCTGGGGGGAAGCACGCTATGGCCAGGGCACCGGCTACATCTTCCTCGACAACCTCAAGTGCAAAGGCCACGAGCCCTCGCTGCTGCGCTGCTCCCACATCCGCTGGGACGTCCACAACTGCGACCACTCCGAGGATGCTGGTGCCGTCTGCGGCATGTTATGACCACCCACCCACCGGGACCCTCCCGCAGGTACGGGGGGGACAGGGACAGTGGAGGGAGCTGGTGGCAATGCCCGTGGAGAGGGGCTGAACCCTGGCTGCTGGTCGGGGACGCTCACTCTCTGCCTCAGTTTCCCCACTCACCCCACAGGGGCACTGGCTGGCCCTCCCGTGGGTGTTTGGGCTCTGAGGATGGGAAGAGCTGGGTGGAGACTGGGCTTTTCTCAGCTCCTAAAATACCGGCTGAAGTTTTCCCCCCTGCCCTGAACTGCCCCTTGGAAAAACAAAACCATTTTTGGTGTGAAATCTGGTTGGTATCAGCCATTTCATTTGAGAGATGAGGAGAGAAAAATGGACTTTCTGCTGTGAAAATGATGTTAGATTATACTCAGAAAATGTAAAAAGGGGCTGAAATCAAACCAGGATATTCCAATGGCTCTGCAGTGAGTTGCTGCCATTCTGCAATTTGCTTTGCAAACCTCCCAGCAATCTGAGTATCAGGTTTTTCTTCCCATTTTGGCAGAAGAAATACCAAGTCCTCACCAATTTCCATGCAGCAGGAATGCAGGCGTTGGATCTCACCCCATCCCGCTTCTCAGCTGCCCAGTATTCCTTCCTTGTGCCCATTTCATCTCCTGTTTCTTTTCCATATGCCGCTGGGTTTGCGGAGAGCTCGGCTGAGATTTTCCTTCCCTGGGGGACTTTGGCACAGCCAGTCCCTGCCCAAAAAAAGCCCTTAGGGAGCAGGGAAGGACCGGGCTCCCCGCAGCCTCCCCATCCTTCCTCCATCCTACACCTCCCACATCAGCTCTGGCTGCTCCTTCCCAGGAGCTCCGTGATGCTCCATGCTCCGAGGTGTCCGGGGCAGGCAGGGAGCTGGCAGACAAGGGCAGGAGCAGACAGAAAACCCTAGGGAAGAGCCCAAATCCCTGCCCAGGGCGAGGGGAAAGCGGCAGTGCTGAATCTGGGAGCCCAATCCCTCCCCGGTGCCGTGCCTTTGGGGTAAAGGATGATCTCCAGATGATCTCTGGATGGTCCCTTCCCCCAGGGGTCCCTTCCAATCCCGGTGATTCCGTGATAAAGGCTGTTTCCCTCCCAGCTCAGGTGGAAGGACCCAGCCTGCAGCACCGGCCGCCTTCACCATCAACCGGTTCTGGTTTCCAACGGGATACCGGCAAAACGACCTTCGTGTTTTCATCGACAGGGTGCGAGGGTGGGGAAGGGCTCGTGCAGCGGCGCAGAGCGAGTCCCGGCTGCTCCCTCTGCCGCACTCGCTCCTCTATTTGTGCAATTCCTTTGTTAATAATAGATCGCGAGTATTCCTGGGGGTTTCCCCCCATTTTTCTTATACGTGTTTGGGTTTGGTTTGTGAATAAATAAAAGCCCTTTGAAAGCGTGCTGAGACCTGACTTGCTTCCCTGCCATCCCCTCGAAGTCCGGGCAGGAGCAAACGCCTGAGGAACCAGCGATGCCCCAAGCCCAGCGGCGAGGGCTCAGCTCTTGCTGCCAAAAATTGGTGCAAATCCCTTGCTGGCCCTTGAGCAGCCCTCGATTCCCACCCAGCTGAGAGCTGAACTTGGCCCCTTTCCCCACCCCAGCTCCGGGGGTACAGCCCTGACCCCCACCAGGCTCGGAAAGGTGAGGTTGCATCCAGCTCCGGGTTTGTTCCCGGTGGGATTTGGCAGCCCGGTGGGCTGCGGGGTCGCTGCTGAAGCGGGTGCGTTGCCGTTGTGCGGCTGTACGGGCTCTGCAGTGCTGACAGCAGTAAATTCGGTGCTGCTTGCTGACGAGCAGATGGGAAGAGAGACGGTCCTGGGAGCTGCAGCCCCTGCTGCTGCCTGCTGCTGCCTGCTGCTGCCTGCGGGGAGAGGCTGTCACCGTGGGGCTTGGGACCGGGACAGAGGGCTCCCCAATTCAGTGAGGCTTTTCTGCAGCCCGATGGCCAGTGGCGGTGGCCCGAGCAGCAGCGTGCCGCGAGATGGCGTGTCCCAGCCTCTGCGGACATCGGGGATGTGTCCCCGAGCAGCTCCCAGGTTGTTGGGGGTCCCCTGGGGTGTCCTTGGCCCTGTGCTCCAGCAGCCAGCATCAGGTTGATGTTTGCCACCTCTCCACCGCTTCCCATGGGCAAGGCTTTCCTGACACTTTGCTCCCAGTCCAGATTTCCACTAGTGGGGAAACTGAGGCACAGAAGCATCTTCCAGGTGGGCCGTGGCAGCACAGTTGGACGTGGGCTTGCTGGGACCCTGGGATAAGGCAGGGAGGTGGCATGTGAATAAAGTCTCTCCTTTTCCTGTGTTTCCTGCATGCTTGGCTGCCCATCCCGCTCCCTCCTCATCCCCCGCTGCCACCACCACCTCCTGCCTCACCTCCTGCCTCCAGGACAGCTGGGCGATGCCTGGGTCCTGCTGGGAGCAGGAGGGGGACAGGACTGTCCCCAGCAGCCTCTGGCCCCCCTGCCCAGCCCACGCCAGCTGGGGATGGGTCAGAAGGTGCTGTGGGCTCCACCAGCTTTGCCCCCCACCCACCCCCCTCCCCGTGGCTATGGGAGATGGGGATGGGTGTTGGCGGCCAGGAGCTGCTCTGGAGGCTGCTGCCTCTTGGGGTGTCCTGGGGTGGGATGACAAGAAAGGCTGGATGGCTTTTCCCTGTCTTCCTTGGGGACCGTGCCTTGAGCTGGCAAAACCAGGCTGGTGGTTGGTGTTATCCCACTTCCTGCTCTCCTTTGCTTTGGGCTGGGAAGAGCAGATCCCGCTCTCCCAGTGGGCCACGACCTGCAATCCAGCAAGCAAAGGGTTTCCAGCCAGGAGAGACAGCAGCATCTTCCCTAGTCTTCTAGCCTTTTCTCCCACAGACAAGGCTTGGAATGTACTGGGATCCACAGGGATCCCCCCAGACACTCCATGCCCAAGCTGGGCACCAACTCCATGGGAGCAGGGAGTGACAGGCAGGGTGGGAGCCAGGTACCAGCACGAAGGGATGCACTGGCTCTGGAGCAGGGTACCAGTATGGGGGGATGTCCCAGCCCTGGAGCAGGGTACCAGTATGGGGGATGCACCGGCCCTGGAGCAGGGTACCAGCATGGGGGGTTGCCGGTGGCGTGAGAGCATCCTGCTGCGGGACCACAGCCAGGCCGCGGCAGCTGCGTGGGAGCCAGGAGAAGCCGCGGTGTCCGCCTGGCTCTTCTCCTCTTGCCGACGTCAGCTGTTTCACCGCGCCTGGAGCAGCTGCAGTTCCACGCTGGTCGATGCCATCGATTAGTTCCTCTCCCCATCCCTGGAGAGGGGACTGTGCTGGGGGCGGCAGGGGGAAGAGAATAAATATTTCAGCAGGCTCGGGCAAAAGCTGGGGTTATTTTGGGGCTGGGATTTATGGGCTATTAGGAATAAGGAATGAGTCTGTGCTGGGGAGAGGAGACCCATTAATCCAGGCTGAAGGAGCACAAATGAGCAAGGGGAAATGGAGGAGGCTTTAATTATTTCGCTGTGTTCCAGAATAATAAGCCGCGTCCCCAGCCGAGCGCCGGCATGGGGCTTGGGAGCTCTGCTCCTTGGAAGCTGGGGCAGGCGAGGGGGCACTCACACCCCTAGCTGGATGGGCAGTGCTGGGAGGGATGGGGGTCCCATTCTGGGACCAGTACAAGCAGTGTTGCTGTCTGGGATGTGGTACGGAGGATGCGCTGCTTGTGGGAGAAGGCTGCAGAGCGCAGGGATGGCTGGAGGGGCATGTGGGTTGGTGCCTGGTCCCAGGGGTGCCCTTCCCGGGCTGGCCACCCCCGCCATGCCCCATTAAGGCAATCCTGCCTGTGCCTGTAACCGGAGGAGCTGGGCACTGGTGCAGGGGTGAGTCACTGCTGGAGACAGCCCTGGCCCGGAGAGCATCCATGGCTCTGCTGTGCCCAGCACCACCTGGGTGACCTTGGGCTGCGCTCCGCTCCCCAGCTCACCATGCCCCCCCCCTCCAGCTCTTCCCTGTTGCCTCTGCATCGCCCTTATGTGCCTCAGTTTCCCCAGGGGCACCTGGGATGGTGGCCCTCATCACCCCTTGGCACCCTTGGGGAGCTGCAGGGACCCGGACACCCTGGCTGGGAGCAGGGGGCATGGTTTTCCCTGTGGAGGGCAGTAAGGGACAGATTTACCCCCTCCGGGGCAGCCTGACCCATCCTCGGTGGTGGTGGGTCCCAGGGATGTGGGCACCCACGCGGTGGGGATGCAGGGCAGGGACAGGCTTGGACCACCTCCCCCTCCAATGGGATGGATGAGGACCAGGTCTCCCTGCAGCATCCCTACGGCACAGCAAGTCTTGCTCCCAGGATGGCCCAGGGGGTCAAGGTCACCCAGTGAGACCGCGGTGGGGTGCAGGAGCCGTTCACCACACCCCACGGCAGGCAGCGTCCTCCTTCCCCGCTCCTGCCAGGCCTGCCGCCGCGGCTCCCGCTGACGTCACCCCGCCGGAGCCAGGAGCTATTTTGGGAACTGCAAAGTCACTGGCGCAATTAGTCCGCTGGCAAAGGGAGCGGGGTGGCGGGGGGGACCGCGGGGCCGGCTGCTCTCCACGTTGTGCCCCCGCCGTGCCGTGCCGGGGGGCTGCGTGGCCATGGCCCCACGGGCATCGCCAGATCTGCACCTCTCCTTGCGCCTGCAGGCTCAAGGGCTCCCTCCGCCAGGGTAAACGGCCACGGTTGCAAATCCTCCCATCCATCATCTCCTCCTCTCTGCCTTTTTTTATTTTTTTTTTTTTTTTAATTTTATTTCGTTCCCCTGGCAGGAGCCACCCCACGTGGGCTGCTGAACGCTGGCAAAAGCCAGCTCGCTGCCGCCTCACTGCCATCGCTTGCATTTAGAGAGAGGCAGGAAAGCAATTAGCTGGCAGCGATGCCAGCAACGTGCTTCCCATGGTGATGCCGCGGGCGAGGGGCTGCCCGGGTGGGAGCAGGGCTCCGACCATGCCTGGGGTCTCTGCCTTTGGTTTAATCCAGTTAGCATCTTGTCGGATGCAGCCATTGGGGTGCGGGATGGGTGCTCCCAGCTGCACAGCCCCAACAGCCCCGCTGTCCCCGGTTCCAGGGATGGGGATGTGCCACGTGCTGGTGTGACGGCAGAGGGACACCCATCCCGGGGGCACAGCACAGGCAGACACTGGGGTCCTGCCCTGCAAGTGGCTTCATGCCTGGGGACGTGGGGACAGTTAGAGAGGACAGTTAAGGTGCTTGGCCCTTCTCCCCCAGTGCTGGTTGCTTTCTGTGGCCACCCTCCTCGCCTCCCAGTAACCTCCAGGTCCCAGTCAGAGGGGACGTGCACAGAAATGCTGTGAGAAGCTGATCCTGGCAGGCTCCAAACACCCCGAAAGTGGGGCTCAAAAAATCCCTTTAAAAATCCCAAGACTTTCCCATGTGACCCCGGCATCTCTTTCAGTCCCATCCCCCAGGAAAAATAAAACCCAAATCCTTTCTCCCAATGCCTGGGAAGGTGCCATGGCAGGAGTCGGTGCTCAGCTCCCCAAACCCTGTGCCGGGGCTTTGAGCAGGAAGACCCACGGGGCTGGATGGAGCACGCTGCCCGTCCCCTGCCCAAGGGGACAGCAGAGGTGCTTGGGTGCAGGCAGGCTGACACCCACCGCTCCCCACCGCTGGGAGCCCCGATTCAGCCCCGGAGGGGGGGTCCCTGCCCACGTTGGGGCTGGAGGAGCAGCCGGTGGTCCTGGGGTGGGGATGGATGGGGCTGGGTGGGAACAGGGGTCTGGGGGAGGTGGCTCTGGGGGTGATGTGGGCCATGGCAGGGCAGTGGCAAGATGGGGAGCGTGTGTCCCCCCCCGGGGCTGGAGGAAGGGGCTGGGAGCTGGGTGAGGCTGTGCTGAGTCACGCTGCAGAGCCAGCGAGCAGGACTGCAGCAAGCGGCTCGCTGCCGCTCGCCTGCAATGGGGACAATGTGACAGCCCCATCACTCCCGCCCGCAGCATGCTCCGGCTCCTCGCCTGCTCCTGGGGGTCCAGCATGTTGATGGGGGGGGGTGATGCCCAGGCTGGGGGGGTCCCGCTGTGCCCCAGGTCGTGGCTGTCTCAGTGCTCCCGGCCCTTCTTGCACCTCCCCTTCAATAGGGATGGGGCAGCTCTGGGGTGGGGGTCCTGGGGACCCCAGGCAGGGACGGGGGAGGACTGGGCTGTCCTTGGAGGATGAGAGTCCCCGACCCCAGTGCGGGAGGGGGGTCCCCAGGCAACCCTGACCAGAGCGGGGCAGAGGGAGTTGGGGGGCCACTCAGTGCCAGCACAAACACAGAAAGGCAGCCACTGGAACACGGGGTGGCTCTCCCCCGGCACCGGGGGACAGGGCAGTGGGTTGGCAGAGGGCAGAGACCCCCCCAGCTCTCATCCAGTGCCACCAACTCAGGGCACGGGGCCGAGCATCCAGCCCCACACTGGGTCCCCAACATCCCTGCCACCACACGGGACAAAGGGCCGAGGCAGGTCCCCGCTGCAGAGGGAAACTGAGGCATGGCAGGTGCCTGGAGGATTGCTCCCAGATGTTGCCACCTCTGACGCTCAGAGCCCAGAGCAGCCCCGTCCCCGCAGGACACTGGTGACCACTCTGCCTGGTGCTGCCCACTGGCCCCGCAGAGCTCGGAGTTACTTCTGGAGGGACTGAGACAGCCAGGGCTTTTTTTAGGTGCTCCGTGAGTGCTGTCTGGGCGGTATTTATATCGGCTCCTTAAATAAGAGCTGCCATCTGAGCCCGCCGTGCCTGCTTAATTATTAATGCCCCGTGGGGAGGCGGTGTGCCTGCCTGGCCCCAGCCCACCCTCCCGCTGGGTCCATTGTGGGGTCCTGCACCCCAGTTCCCCCCGGCTCCCCGGCAGCATCCAGGGCGAGGGCTGATGTCCCAGCCACCCCAGGGCACTCCAGCTTCCCATGGGCAAATATGCCGCATGGGAGCATCTTCCCTGGCACTGGGAGAAAAGCTGGGGGAGGATTTTTCTGAGCGGAGGGTGCCACGGGATGGGCATCGCTGCAGTTCTCAGCGCTGGGGCACTTGTGCGGGTATCGGGGACAAGGGGAGGGTGGGGGGCACGGTGCACTGCCTTCCCATCCCATCTCGGTGGCTTGAGGTGGTCCCAGGGAAAATCATCGCCAGGATCCCGGCTGAGTACCCCGAGGGGTACGGGCAGCCCCGCTTCGTGGCAGAGCTGTTGCTAAAGAGCGCAGGAGGGCAGGAGCTGCAGCAGAATTAATTTGGGCTTGGAAAGTGCTTTGAAACCCCGAGAGGAAAGGCCAGGGCTGAGTACAAAGCGCTGCTGCTCCGCACCGGTGGTCTGGTGGGCTTGTCGCCAGCTGCCCCACTAGCCACAGCCCCTCCATAGCCTACTGCCCCAGGTGAGGCAGCGTCCTGGCTCTGGAGGGTTTTGGGGAGGGTTGGAGCACCCCCAAGCTCACTCAGTTGTTGGTTGCCGGGATCCTTCTTCGGGGATGGTGGGACCCCCCAGCTTCAGTGCCTGGCAGGGTGGAGGGGTGCTGGGCTGGGAGCGAGCCGTGGCAGGTTGGGGAGCGCTGCTGGTGGGTGTGGGGGAGCTGCTGATGGTGGCACCACCACAGGGACACCCTTGGCCTGCTCCTGGGATGCCTCCCTTGCCTCCTCGTGCAGCCAGGCTGGGGACAGCGAGGTGGAAAAGGGGCCAGGGTGTTGAGATACTGGGGCCAGGCAGTCTGGCACAGCAAGGGAAGACATGAGGACATGGCTGTCCTGCAGCCTGTGGGGAAGGGGACACCGAAGCCAGAGGTTTCCCCCAGCTTGTTTTTCACCAGCCCAACTGCAGGAGCCAGAAAATTGCTCCCCTGGGCAGGCAGCACCTTCCTCGGGGCAACCCGAGCAGCAGCCACCCGGGCAGCGGGGCTGGAGGGTGAGCACCCAGGCTGGAGGGTGAGCACCCAGGCTGGAGGGTGAGCACCCAGCCAGGGAGCCCTGGGGCTGTGCAGGAGCCAGGGCAGCATCCCAGGGACAGGAGCCAGCCCAGCTCCATGCTCTGTCCCTGGGGGAATGTCACCCTTTGTCCCCTGCTCTGCCCGGCTTCACTACCCACAGACTGAAGGCACGCAGGACCCCAGGTACTGGGTCACTGCTTGCTGTCGGTGTAAGGTGGTGTAGGTATGCCTGCACATCAACGGTGACCATCCTTGCCTTTGGTGTGGGGACAGGCTGGGGCACCTGCACCATGCATCCCCCTCACCGTGCATCCCCCATGCCATGCATCCCCCTCGCCATACATCCCCCTCGCCATGTATCCCTCTCCCCACACATCCCTCTCGCCATGCATCCCCCTCGCCATGCATCTGCCTCACCATGCATCTGCCTCACCATGCATCCCCCTCGCCATGCATCCCCCTCA
>VFFE01007109.1:52921-77324 GCA_008921705.1 Burhinus oedicnemus | reverse complement strand
GTTCTGGAGCCCCCACCCAGCCCCACTCATCCTCTCTTCTGCCCTAGAGCCCCCCACGCATCCTCTCCCCTGCCCTGCTGCCCCCCACTCTGCCCCACGCATCCTCTCCCCTGCCCTAGGGCCCCCCACGTGTCCTTTTCCCTATTCTGGAGCTCCCATGCCGCCCCGTGTGTCCTCTCCCCTGTCCTGCTGCTCCCCGCTCTGCCCCACACACCCTTTCCCCTGCCCTAGAGCCCTGACGCATTGCCTCCCCTGCCCTGCTGCCCTACGCTCTGCCTCCCCTACGCTCTGCCTCCCACACATCTTCTCCCCTGTCCTGCTGCCTCCCATGCATCTGCCCCCACACCTGCTTCTCTGCCCTAGAGCCCCCACCCTGCCCCGCGCATCGCCTCCCTGCCCCATCCCCTCTGTCCCCTCGCACCAGGCCTCCCACCTTGCCCCACGCATCCTCTGCCGTGTCCCCATCCCCCCATTGGGGTGAGGCTGCAGGGAGCCCTGCCAGGGGTGGGGGGCTGTTGGTGTGCACACCTTTCCCCGTTACTGAAATACCCCCACCCCCACCCCCCCCATCGCTCCCGTGCATCCCTTCCCGCGTGCGGTCGGCAAGGCTGGTGTGTGCTTGTGACCCCAAAGATCGGGAGCCCTTTCACTGCCAAAGCTCTTATTTTTACTGCACTTGGTTGGAGATTTATGAATTGAGTCATGTTGTATTCATTTCACGCTCTTAAAATAAAGACTCTGCATATAGCAGGCTGATCTGATTTGTGACACTGAACGCTCCCCTTCAATACTGACATTTTGACAATATAAGAAGGGGAAAAAAAACATATCTCTGATCTGATCTTGCAAACAAAGCAATCGTGGGAGGCAGGATCAAGTCATTCCAGAAGATTCTGCATTTGTCATATTGCAGAGAGGCTAGACTGGGTGGAGGGAGGGAGGGGGTGCTTTAAAGGGGAAAACTGTTCTTTATGTTTGTCTTCTTAGTCAGGTCTGAACCTTTGCGAGGAGCTGGGGTGTCCTCCCTGGCTGATGAGAAGTGAATGCTGATCTAGGAATGTCGCAGTCTGCCGTGGGTGCAGCTCTGTTTGCCCATATTGCACCATTTTGTCAATAACCTTGCATTTATCAAACAGACAAAACTGTCACAGCCCGAGAATGGGGAGGGAGGAGATGCCTTATCAAGAAATGAAATACGGATAATCAGAACAAGATATTATCATATTAAACCAACCGGGCTATTCCTCTGCTGCACTATGGCTTTTATACCATTTTCTGATAACGGCATCTATTCATTTTAAAGCAAAGCCTGCTGTGTGAGCAGATCCTACAGCTCATTTCCTACGGATAATACAGCCTCTATGACAAAGCCAACAAGGGATATGCCTAGGACGCACAGCCGTGTTGCAGTATTCCCGTCAGGCAAATTTCCCTAGCCTGCTTACCCAGGGTCGGTGTTTAAACCGAAGATGTCATTAAAGATTGTATATATGTTTTTTCCTTTTAGTCCTTACTGGCCCTGGTAAAACAGTAACCCAGGCTAATGCCGCTTATCAGTTGCTGTGTAGTTTGGCCATAAGAAAATGATTCACAGTGGGAGTGCTGACGCCTCCCGTGACAGCAAACAAAAGGCAGAGCTTTGTTCTTCATTTCTACACGACGCTGCCCAAACTCTGGCGCGGTCGGTCCGGCGGTGATGGGCATGTCACACTCGGTTATCCCTGTCACCGTCCTGTGTGCCGCCCATCCCCCAGCCCCGGTTGTGCAGGAGGCTGATGACCTCGCACTCATTTCCGTAGCAACGCCTAGTGATGTCATATGCGATGGTCCAAGCTGCAATGCACCCAGGTGGTAGCAGAGAGCATGCAGGCTGCGTCTAGCTAAGGTGATGCAGAAGCATTCCTGTGGTCGTCGCCGTTTTGTCTCCTGCCCTCTAAAGCTAGCCGCCCGCTTGCTTCCTTAACGCTGTGCTGAGAGATGCCGGATGACATTCCTTTAAAGCCTGGCGTGGTAATGATGGGCATAAGAGAGGTTCATTTTTCTGCAGCTTGATCTCACCGTTGCATTTTGGTGGTCACCTCACAGGTGGTGACATGGCAGCCGGGTGCATCGTTCAGCATGCCTCAGCCCTGCCTGCTTGGGAGCCTGTGCTGAAGGGCTAATTTAATGGTTTAAAATGGAAATGGCGTACTGGGGCTCTTACTGTCTGCTGATTCACCCAGTGCTGCTTGCTACAATGACGTACTGGATCACAATAGTTTCTCCCAAGTATTTTTTTATATATATAGAATAAGTTCTAGCTCCTTTCTTGCTGTAAGTGCCAGCTGTCAGTGCTCCTGATTGGTATGTGCGGTGACATTGCTGCTGCAGGAACAGGACTGTTCCTTCGGCTCCCAAATGTGACAGGTTTACTGAGGAGTCTCAGTAAAACACAGCAGATGGTCCCCTCACCTGCCGAAGCAGAAGGTGATGCCACACCCAGGGATGGTGATAGAGCTGGGCCCATCGGTCCAGGATACGGCTGCATGACCTTGGTCATGTCCCTTGTCACCTTAGCGCTGTCTGGAGGTACAGTCAGCCCTACGATGTGTTGGAGAGCAGGAAAGCTCCCCGCTGGTCCCCAAGGTGGTGGCTGTGCTTGCTGGTCAGTGGGCAGATGTTGGGCTTGGGTTTGCCATCCCAGCTGATGCCGTGGCCAAGCAGCACGAGCGGTTCCCTTCCTAGCTTGCTGGGGTTTTGCTGCCCACAGTGCCTGTGGTTGAAGCGAGCTGCCTTTTTGTGGTTCAGCCCCACAAAGAGTTTACCATCCGACCCAGCGCCAGGGCTGTGGATCGATATCCATTAGCTGGGGAGTGCCGATGCTGCTGGAGGCTTTTTGGAGGTGGAGCCCTGCCAGGCCCCTGGTGGGTGCTGCCTGGGGAGCAGACCAGAGACCTTTAGGGTAGGGGGTTACACAGGTGAACAAGCGAGGCGATTACAATAACACTTACAGGAAATAAGTTGCCTAAAAAGGGTGGGGAAGGATTATTACATTGTACCTATGTACCATGTAGGTACGGGACCATATGCCAGAGTCCTTGAGCCCATCTGTGAGGGGAACACCTGGTGACTTGACTTTGGGGACCCAACCTCTTCAGCGGGGCCGTGGCTGTACCGTATGTGAGGACCATCAGCTGCGATGGTGGTGGGTGTGGAGGAGTGAATGTTGGAGATGCTGAAAAGCAGATGGCTGCTGCCCAAGCTTTAGACACAACTAGCTCTTGGTGCAGTAAACGGCCGTTGTGGGTGGAGGAGGAGAGTGAGCGTGGGGAACCGCAGGCCTTCCCTGGCATAGGGTATGTGGGCTTCTGCCATGCTGCTCACCAGCCTGGCAGGCTATCATCCTCCACATCCAGTGACCAGGTTAGTGCAGATAGCGGGGCTTCATGCAGATACGAGGCTTGCCCTTGGAAAGAGGGGGAGTAACACAAATCCCTCCTATCTGGAGAGTCCCAGGGGAGTGGAGCAAGGATGATTAGCTGTTTTCTGCTTCGCAGCGCAGACAAGACAAAATGGTGAGGTGGAAAGGCTTCTCCAGGAGGAGTGCTGGGCAGGCCATCTGTGATGGTAGGAAGGGAGCAAGGAGTGCGAGCTGCTGTAGTAGCACTTCCCAGGGGGGCTGGGGAAGGCTTTGGAGAAACCATTTCCAGTGGAGAGGGTATGTTGGCATTTAATGACTGCATCGATGCTCTTGCCGCTGCCCCTTGTGCAGGCGTCTTGAATGCTGCTCAGCCTCATGGTGCCTTCTGGACCACTGCGGCATGGGGCTGCATGGCTGCGTGCTTCCCAACCTGCTCTTACACATAGAGGAGCAATCCTTTCACCCTCTAGCAGCGAGGGCTTGCTCAGGCTTGAGTGATGGTGGTGGAGGTCTGAGACAGTGTGACTCATGAGCAGGGAGCAGAGCTTCCTTCCCGGAGGTCTGCAGGGTCAGGAGCTGCCATCCTGCTGCACTTCCGACCTCATAACGGTTCACGGCTTGCGTTGTCTCTGCGTAAATCATCCTCAGGACCTTCTAGTGGTAGGCTGAGTCACACATCTGCACTTACGCCACGGACAGGTAGTAACATGCCTTGTATGCGAGTACAGTGGGCACTGCACACATTAACTATATTAACTGGTGAGGCTTCAGCAGCTCAAGCTCTTAGAAATTCCCCTGTAAGCTCCTGGTAAGTCTTTATCTATGAGCTTTAGGAAAAGCCACTGACTTGTGAGATCATGCTGGGTTTCTCTCAGTTGGCCAAGTGTAACAGCCAGGTGTGGATTTGATTAGAAATAGCTCTTTTGGAACTAAACTAAAGTGATATTGAGGCTGTGGTGGAGAATATAGCTGTTGAATCCTCTGAAGATCTCTGGTGTACATGGAAACAGTAAACCTCTTGGGCAAGGGCTCTCCAAGAACCCTTAGATGTTTTGGGCTTAGCCAGCAGAACTTCTGGATAGTGGCTAGCCCTGAAAGTGCAAAAAGGTTAGTGGGAGCTGTTTTGATAGTTTCCCCCCTGCTCTTTCTTGCGCTGCTTCTTTTTGTTAAAGATGGCTGGCTCACAGGAGACTTTGGAGGGGGGGGGCGGGGACAATGACACCACCAAATCATCTTCATAATATGTATGGACAAGCCCTATCTGCCTAAGCTTTGTTCACCAGCTGATCCCCAAAGCTGCTCTCTGGAATAGACCCTTTGGGCACTGGTGATGTGAACTTGGGCTTGTTAGAGGCTACAGGAACAGCAATTTAAGGGCAACCACAGAACTTCAGCTCCAAAAATGTTTTCTGAATAGAAAACTCCTGCGCCTCTGGAGCGTATACACTCTGTTCTTGGCTTGTCTCTTCTGAACTGGGTGATGTCGTTTGGCATCCTCTTTGCAGTTCCCATGAGCGTGCTGGATGGTGCTTGCAGGGCTAGTGAGGGCTATCCAGATAATTGTGTTGTATCCTTCTGCGTCCTCTGCTTCCTACTGCCAGGTGATGGCTGGCACTACCCATGGCTGTTCTCTGGGATCTGGGTTGTGGTCAGGGGAGATGAGGAATATGCTTCTTCCTCGCCTTCTGTTACTGGTAAAAGGAAGATTTTCCTTAATTTGAGGATCTCCATCATATTTTTTTCCTCTGCCTCATCTCTTCTTCACAGTGTGTTACTAGACCGTTTCATTTTAAGCTGTTTTCATTCTTGTGTCTGGGCTAACAGTATTAGAGCTGGTCAGGAGCATGGTCGGCTTGGCTTTCTGGGTATGAATAAGAAATCTCAGCCTTGCAGAGCTTAAGGTCAGGGAGGTGGAGTAAGAGTGACCTGATGGTCTCTGGTAGCCCATGGGGAGGCCTGGGCTGGACCCAGGGTTTTGTTCCCAGGCTGGTGGGTGACCCCAAGCCCCTTCACAATAATAAGTACAAGGATTTTCAGAGCCTGGTATTTCTCTGCACCACTCCATACTGGCGTGTCACATGCTTGGACGAAGCACAGGTAGGACTGAGATGGAGAAAGTTGTCAGCATGCACAGGATCGTGCATAGACGCAGGACTCCAGCTGTACCAGCAAGCTGCTCTTCTGCCTCCTGCTGAAATGCTGGGATGGGATGGCTTGTGCCATTCAGGGTGGTTTTAAGCTGTGCCAATGAAAGGACTCTGCAAGGGCAAGATCCATGTGGTGGAAGCTTCGTCAGCTGGTGTGGTCAGGGGCCTCTGGTATCATTGTATTGGTGAGCAGGCACTTAACCTTGGATACAGTCTTCTGTTTGAAATCTCTGAATAATTTGTGCTCCCTTGGGTTCAGTAAACGCTCTGAGGCAACATGGGTGAGCGCAAGCCAGCTACCCTGTCTGGGTGTTGTGGAGCCGCAGATTTGGGCAGGGTGAGGCATTGAGTGTGCAGATCTTCGTGCCACAAGGCATCAGAAAAGGTGAGACATGCTTGTCACGTTTACCATTTGATTGATGCATACCTGTAGTTGGAAATTGATCTACGAGCTGTGACTCTTGAGGATACCAGAAGAAACGTGTCTCAGGGTGCAGTTGATGGAACAGGGGCTGGGAGAGGAGAGTGGTAGCCATGACACTACATCTGGAGAAACCTCCATGGATGGTGACGCATCTGGCAGGGTGTAATGCATGACCTCTACAACTGAACTCTTCAGCTTCTGTTTTGAGCAGCTTCATACCAAGTAAACCATGTGCAAACAAATGCACAGAAACTTGTGTGCAAGGATACATAGTAGGGAAAATAAACAGGCCAAGCTTTTGTGTGTCCAGCTGCTAATGCTTGAGTAACCACCTGCTTCTTGGGAGGTTGCTTTGTCTGAGCTCGGACATGTCCCTGGGTGCGGAGCACTGCTGGACTTGTTGGTGCTGCTTCTCTCCCTCAGCAGAGGTGAGTAGCATGTTGGGAGCTCAGTACCATTCCAACGGGGAAGAGGAAAAAAGACTTGTCAGACTAGTTCAGACTACAGCTAGCTGCTCGCTGTGTCCCAGCCAGACACCAGGCTGTTCAGAGGATGAAGAGGGGGTTGGAAGATGCCTATGGTCTGACCCGAGGGAACCATTCCTCAGTAGGGTCGGTGTCTGGGACATTTAGGACTGCAGATCTGAAGCTTCCTTCTGCTTTTCTGCCCAGTTCTACCTCTTGACCTGTGACTGACAGTGAAACGTGAACGCATACTGGAATAACTGTGGTACAAAGCCCAGTGAAACGGGATTTGCCTGGCTTCCCAAGCATTTCTCCGTTGACGGTCTTGACAGGATACAGGCATCATCTGCCACTTCACCATGGCGAAGCTGTGATGCAGGGCTTTGGTTGTCTCTGGGTAGCTGATGCACCCTTGATGCTTCCAGGCACTCTTCTCTGCAGCTCAAGATAGCTTTTTCCAAAGCTAATGCTGTTATGAGTATTTTTGCGCTAACTGGTTTGAAGCCAGCTTAGACCTTCTTTCCTTTGCTGTCCAGGCCTTCGTTATTTCTTTCTGGAAGGCTGAAACCCTTAACCAACTTCTGTTCTTTACTGGAAAGGTAACTAACCTTACTGGTCCTTGGCTGAAGTCTCCCTCCTTCCTATTAGATTCACGTGACTGCAGACAAATGGCAACCTGATGTCTGGAAGCAAAAATTTCATGAAAACAGTAGCAAGTATTTACTTGATTCGGTTCTGCAAGCAATGGTCGCCGCTGGAAAGTGATAGCTTGGAAACCTGTTTTAGCAGCTGCTAAAACAAAGAGGAGGGAGCTGTGAATTTGTCGCTGTACTGGTGAAGATACGGTCATTTTGTCTTTTGACCTCTGAAACCTTCAGCTTGACTTCATGATGCTCTTCGGATAAATAGCCACGGCCAGTTTCATGCTGGTGCTAGTTAGATAACATACTCTGCCGTGGCTGCCGGCTGTCAGGCTCTGCCTGTGCTCCTGCCTGTGCAGCTTTCCGTCTTTGCAGATCGGGAAACTCTTCTTCCCCCATGGAGACAAAATGGCTTTGTGGGAACCCAGCCCACGGCTTGCACAGTGCTGTCTGAACGCACTGTGCATTTACACGTGGGTGGTGGAGGACCCTGCAGGATGAGTGAGGCTGCACAGGAGCGTGGCAGTGCTCTCCTGTGCCAAGATACGGACGGTGCACCAGCATTGCACAGGTCCCTCCTGGTCTCTGCTTCTGCCTCCTCCCACCTTCCCCCTGCCAAAGCAGAGCAAGCTTTGAGCAACTGTGGGGGACTTCACAAATCTGCACTTGTTCTGGAGCCAGCAGGAAAGGGGAAGGATATGGACCCGTGACCAGCTGGCTGTGGGATTTGTCTAACTTGGTGGTGTGTCATCTCCCCAGCTCGGCGCGGCCGGTGCTGTCATAGCCAGCTTTATCTTGTTCATTCCTCTGGCTGCTTCATCTAATGAGCAAAGTCCTTCCTTCTGTCCTAAAATGAAGGAAAATCGTGACAAAAGGACTTTCATTCTGCTCTTTACATTTTTTTTAATTTATTTTTTTTTTTAAGAGGCCTGATTCCTCTCTCCAGAGGCCAAATGTCAAGATGTTGGATTGCCACCCGTGGCTCCGGGTGGGGAGCCTGCCTCGGGGAGGAGCTCGGCAACAGGATGGCTTTGTCTGGCTTCTCCAAGCGTACAATGATGGCGAGTCTCAGCTGCTGCATCTCTCCAGCCCCTCCTGTGTGCCAGAGCCGCCTGGGAGCTGCTGGTGCTGGTGGAGTGCTGGACTTGATGTTCACCCAGGAGTCTCACCCTGGTTGCAGTGCTGGTTTGCTTGGTGAGGTCTGGAAACGCTCAGAAATGGTAAATTCTGGAAAACAGAGCTGAAATGATGAGGCAGCAATCCTTGGGCTGCAGGAAACACTGATGACACTGTTGCTCACAAGCAATGCCTTCGTGTAGCTGGTGAAACAAAAGCCTTTGTCTGCTGATTTAAGTATAAACTTCCCTCAATCTCAGGTTTTTCTGTGCTACCCCAGATTTAGTCACATCTCAGGAATGACCCAGCACACGCTCAGTTAGGTATTAAACAAACCTGATTTTTGGCCCAAAACTAGTAATCTAGTGACCAAGGGCAGTGCATTAGTTAATAGCAGTGGGAGAGTAACTAGAGAACATGTCACTGATGATGGCATGAGATTCCCTTAAAGTGATCCCCAGATTAGGGATTAGAGTACTTAATGTTTTTTCTTCCGTAAAGGAGATGTTAGAATTGAGTCAGTGTATGGGTGTTTGAGGCAGCTGCACATGGACGAACGCAAGTCTGCAGGGACTCAAAGCACAAAACATTCCTTAATTGTTTGCAAATTCCCTCTGATCTTACTGGATGCGTTGGCTTGCTTGGGATGTATCTTTGCTTACGTACCAGGCAAAGCTACTTGGCATGTCAGTACGCTTCTGATTCCTCTCTAAGATGGTTTCAGCAAGGCTCTAGAAAAATACCAGTGGGAAGTCTCAGCTTCAGCGTTAACGAGGCTGCTGATGGACACGTTGTTTGGACAGTTGTGGTGTTGTGCAGCACAAAGTTTATTAATAGTAGTTGGAGAAGCTGTTGCTGTGCTGTATGCTAACAAATATACTCGAGAACTGCTGTAGGCGATCTGCACTTGTAAAAGACTAATGCTTAGTATTCAGCAGTGAATGAGAACTTGGGGAAGATTAACAGCCTTTGATTTACACCCAGCTGAGGAAGGCATTGGAGCTTTGCCTGTTTATGCTGTTGGGCTTTGTTACGTGGGATGAATATTTCATTACCTTGAAGTTGGGAGCTTGGCTTCTTGCATTTGGTGGTGTCAAGACGTCGGTGCCTGAGGGGCTCTGTCACCTGTGATGAACTGAGATCAAATCTGTGGCAGTAGTCCCCTGGGCTTCAAAAGAGGACTGGGAGGAGGTAGCTGGAGCCAGGCGAGGGTAGTTAAATCCACAGTCAGAGCTAGAATAGTAAAGTGACCCTCCTTGTAATTTAAAATTGGCTGCAGTGCTCCAGAAAGCAGCCAGAGCAAAAACTTGAATTTCTGTTCTGCAAGTTCATTTAAGGAATTAAATAAAATTGTCTTTGCTAGAGATGTGTAAGATCAAGTCTGAAATCCCTGAAGCGGTGGGAGGGTAAAGTACATTTGGAGGGATAATCACCTTAATCGCTGATGCAGAAATTAAACCTATCGTGGAGCTGGCATGCTGGAGTCCACCTGGGTGTTCTGGAAAGTCTCTTGCTTAATCTGGTAAAACACGTTTTGGACACTGCAAGGAACTGCTGGTTCTGCAGACCAAAAGACCTAGAGCAAAAATCTTGGTTGTTGGGGTTTTTTTTTATATGTATTTCCAGAACCTTACCTTGGTGTGTGACAAGCAAACTTTCCCAGAGCCTTTGGGGTACTGACATGAAGCAGTTAAAAACTTACGCGCTAGCTGCAGGGAATTGTTTGCATGGTTGCAGCTTCTCCCATTTCATCCTGCTGGAGCAGCAGCTTGCCAGCCACATGGTTCTTCCATGCAGGAGGAAGCCATGCAAGCAGCCAAGAGCTGCCCAGTTCATCCTGCTCCGGCAGACCTGGGATCAGGCTTGCTCAGCAGCCAGAACTTGTTCTGAATCTTTCCTGGGGTGTCCTGCCTGTGGCTCATCATCTGTCTCTCTCTACTTGGTTCAACTGACTAGAGGTCATGGGTACAGCATAACGCTGTCATTTTTTGAGCCCCTGATTAAGGACAAGCGACTCGTGTTGGCCTGGCACTTGAAGCTCCAGGGAGGATTTGATGATCTGGTGGCAGGGAGCTTGGCAGCGGGGCTGGAGGTGAGCAGGGAAGCACGAATATCTGAGCCAGATTAGTACTCTTACAAGCTGTGAGGTAAGTCTTTAAGCAGCTAACACTCCCAGCAGCACTAAACACCCTCCCCACATGAAACTTGGTTCATTTATCTAGTGTGTCCCTGCTTACATGCTGGAGTCCCTGAAGTCTGTCTAGCTTGGTTTTGTTTTGCCATAAATTGAAGGGTGGGGAGGGAAAAAAAGTCAGTCTTCCCCTATGTTGACCAAGTCTTAAGACTGGAAACGACCAGTGGTCATCCCATGGATGGTTGCTTCAGCTAAAAATCCTATGAGTGGATGGACTTTTCTGAAGAAGAATAGTGTTTGAATGGAAAAAAAATAAATCAAGTTTTTAAACTTGTACAGAAATGCTGTTGAGGAAGGAGCTGCAGTTACTCTTCAAGAGCTTTTCAAGTTGCACCTGGAGAAGTTTAACACAGCCCAGAAGAGCCAATAGAAATCACTGAATTGTCATTTTTCTTTCAAAAGGATCTACTCTGAGCTCCTAAAACTCTTGGTGTGCTCCAGGAGCACATCTGACCTCCCACGGCAGTGGCATGCTGTGGCACTGATCTTCCACATGCTTTGCAGAAAGCTTGGAGAGAAGGCATATCAGCAAGGAACAGACTGGATAATCCAAGGCAGGAGAGCTCCCCGGGCTGTTGGGTGACAGAGCAGGGTGGTGATCTTGAGCTGCTGCTAAGGTGCTTGCAGAAATGCAAAATTGGGCAGATGATGCTTGCCAGCCTGCCGTATCTTGGGGAATGAATAGCTTGACGTCCCTTCTGTTGCTTTGTAGTTAGCAGGCAAAAGGTGCTGGTATCCCATCTGCCAGAGATGGTGTGGTGAGCCCTGAGTGACAGTCCTCTTAAATGCTGGGACTGATGTGGTTCAACTTGCAGCTTTCTCCATCTGGTGGCAGGAAGGCACTAGACCAACGGAGATTGATTATTTTTCCCAAGAGTTTTTAATAGGTACGAGGCAGCTAATGGCAGCACGACAGTGAAACAAGTTGTCCTACGACCACTTTTCATCTTGTTTAATAGCCTGTCTTTCAGTAAGGCTAACAAGAATCGGGGTGTTAATAAGGAAGACAAGAACAACGTCGGCTTTAATTCCTTAATGGCTCAAAAAGCAGATACTCGCTATAGGAGCAGCTCTCAGCTACAAGATGTGCAATCTAATTCAGAAGTGGTTTGTAGCTCTACACTGGTGCACTTGAAGAGCATACATGATGCCCGTGCTGGGATTGTTCCTTCCAGCTGGTTGTTGCTATGTGTCTGGGCTGCCCTCTGTCAACTCAATAGCCATGGCAGATTGCAAGGCCCAATAACATGCCTGGAAGCCATGTACGGAAGGCAGGCGGATGTTCCCTTGTGCTTGCCTTATCTCAAAAGCTGCAGAAGAAGCTGGTGAAGCGAATCGGTGGCACCCAGGTGTTCTGCAGCAGGAAAGACTTCAGCCGTTAGACCAAATGCTGGGACTGCAGCGCTGCAGATAAGGGGTGGTACATGAAACGCTGCTACCAAACGCAGAATAGGAACAGCATAGAGCTCTGCTGTTGTCACTGGCTTTCTCGCTTTGGCTCCCTTATGACCTTTTATGTGCAGGAATGACCCAAGTAGTTGAAACTTGCTTTTTCTCTAGCTGAAATCCATCAGAGCCAGACTGAAACTGGAGTAGATTTGCAGGCTCCAAGGACTGATCAAACCCGTGTGTAGTGCTATGAAATTCACTTTGGCTTAAGCAGTTATTAAGCTACAGAGGCCAATGAAATAAATTAAGTCTCGGGTTTCACATCTCTCTTCCAGTTTGAAGACTTTGTCTTGGGTGGTTCAAAGTTGCCTTAAATAATAAAGGCTGCAGAGTGAGACGAAAGCTGCTGTTAACTGTAGGAGCATGCAGAAATCCTAATCGGTGTCTAGAGTGCCTGAGTAGCCTCCGAGATCCAGTTATGCTACAAGCCATAAACAATCTTACTTTGCAGACCCTGGTCCTTGATGGACTTGGAGCAATTTGAAACGTAATGGCAGAACCATCCCATGTGCCTTCAGCCACTGTCCTGCGGTGAGAGCCAGCCCCTCCAGCTTAAAAACGGGAACTAGCATACCATTATTCATACTGAAACAGGCAAAGGAGACAGCAGTGGGGAACTAACTTGTGCCCACAGCCTGCTTGTGCTTTTCTGGTCTTCTCTGAGATGAGAGGAAGGGCGCAACCTGCAGCTGAAAATCCCCCTAGCCATGCTGAGACAAAACACGAGCAGAGAGGACAGTGGAGGGGGTTGGCACAGAGAGATGTAGTTATGGTATGACTTCCATTGTGGAAGTATGACATGGGGGAGAAGGCTAGAGTGCAGGGGAAAAAGACCAAAACCCGTGAAATTGGGTAAGATTTTAGATTTAGATCTAGTTTAACACACGCCTACTTTGTGTTGAAGTAGGACAGTGCTTAAGAAAAGCATCTTTCTGACTGCTGCAATGGTGTTGTAGGACAGGTTGCTCTGGAACACACAAGGAGAAGCTGTTCTTGACTAGGTTCTGCAACGTCTAGTCGTGACTGTAATCAAGCCACCAGGTAATGGTGACAATTCAATGTGCTTGAGATCATCCATTTCTTCAGAAGCTAAACATAGGGTGAGATGGGGACAGAAAAAGCAGGCGGTCTGTCTGGCCTGTCACTTCCAAAATGACAGTACTTGAGCTGCTGAAGGCAGTCTGGTGCCTGCAAAGGGGTGATGGGGTCGCACCACGAGACACCAGCTTAGAGATGGAGGGGGAAGGTGGTGTGGCTGCAGGTGGTCCTGAACGTTTGTCAACTGCTTGAGCCTGAAGTGGTTATGTGCTGGTTGCTCCCCTTGCTGGTGGCTTCAGACCGAGTAAGAATTTCAGTGGTGGGACTTCTGGCCAGAATGTTGTTTCAAAAGCACGTTTGCCTTTTAAAAAATGACATGGAAAAGGGGACCTTCAGACCAGACCTCAGCGTGACTAATAAGCTGCGTGTGAAGGAAAACAAGGCAATTACTAGGGTTTCTGTTGAGAGATAATGTACGTAATTACATGGTGCAGAAACTGTAGATAGAACAGAGGAAACACAAGTGCTGAGGAGGAGATGGCTGTTGTATCCTGGTGCAAGAGGAGGTCTGGTGGCGTGCAAAAGCTGTTCTCAGTGGACAGTTTGAGGTTCTCATGGTTGTCTCTCTCTTCAGGAAAGCTTGGCTCCTTTGTAGATGTCTAATGTCTTCAGGGACTCGGGATCTCTTCTAGGCAATTAGAAAAGCAGAAGTGTTGAGGCTTATAATATGGATTAAACTGTCAGATGTTGATGGTATTCCCCAGGGAAGAATCTCTGGGTCTGCTCAGCTTGCTCTGCTGTATGCTTTAAGATAAGACATCAAAGCTTGCTAGGAGCCATAAATGGGTGGGCACTTAGTTATAAAACTAAATGAAAATCCATGTGTATAAGGATAAACAGGTAAAACTAAATCCTGTGATGGATCGCTATTGCAGCTACTGAAGGGTCCTCAAAAATTATTATTTCATGATGTACTGAGAAATGATTACTTCAGACCTACTGGTGCAAGGTGAGAAGTGGAGGATAAGAGTCCTGGAATAAACCCCATAAGCAAACTAACCTGCTGCTGGCTGGCAGCAAAACTCCCCTGGATGTCTCAAAACAAGCCTGCTAATCAGGATTCTTCTGGAAAGAAGGTGCAGTAGGACCAACCTTTGGGCTTTTGGAGAGCACGGACCTTGACATTAGGGGCAGGTAAAGTTTTACGTGCTGCCTGGCTTCTCCGTGTGAGGCTGAACCTTCCCCTGGCTGCAATGCGATACTTGGGCACGCTGGGAGCCGGCCAGACTTTGGACAGAGTGCTGAGTCAGAGCTCACAGCTGTAGTACAGAAATCGGGAGAACCTTCTCCAAGATCATGCAGCTTCTGAAGAGCTTTGTTGCAAATCAGAGGGCTTTGATTTGTACAAACCTCTGGACTCTGAAGCAGTAGAAACCCTAAACTTCCAGTAGTTTTTGTCCAACGGGAACTGTTGGTCTATCCCTGTGGCTTTAGGGCACTTGAGTCTTGGTGGTGCAGACACTCCACTCTCAAAGGCTGCAGGAACTGGTGAGACTGGAACTTGACAGCATCCTCAAGGTTGGTGATGGAGCGTGCCTCCAAGCCAAAGCCTGTCAATGTAGACTGCTCCATGCCGAGCCCGGTGTAGACCTGCACTCGCTGGCTAGGTGTCTTCTCCTCTGCTCCTGCCCATAGGCAGGGCTTCTGCCAAGCACAGGGCTGCTGGCAGCACGCAGAGGGTCTGGCTCCTGGCACACGTGCCACGTGCTGTGACAGGGCATGGGGGGAAGCTCTTGCAATTATGACCATTGCCTCCAGACTAGCAGGGAAATGGGAGGCACTGCAAGTGAGGTCGCCTGCTGCTCTGCATAAGTAAAGAGCCAGTCTTGGGCTTGTCTGGGCAGACGAAGCAGAAAGGAAGGTGGAAAAGGGCTTTTTCTTTCTAGAATAGCTACAAGACTTGCATCTGTCAAGTTTCCAGCTGTGTGAGCTTGTGGACTAGCTCACTTGGCTTCTTACACCACATACAGGGCTGGACTCTGTTTCAGCTGCGTGTGTCTCCTGTCCCCCCACCCGCTGACCTACAGGGGCACAAGGGTGAAACGAGAGGCTTGACAGTTACTGAGATTTGCAGTGCAAGTTCTGCTTTTCTCTGCTGTAAGCCAGGGAAGTAAAACTCAAAAAATGACTGAGCTTCCCAGAGAGTAGCTAGACTTCCAGCCAGAGGCTGATGGCTTTGTGTTCCTGCCAGGTCCTTTCAAGGTCAAACTGAGATTTTTCTTTAGATATTTGAAGTCTGTGACTCCATGTAGTAGTGCTGGGAATGGCGTTAGGTGACCTAATGCACATAGGGTTGGTCTATGCATGAGGGTGCTGCCCTTCTTAAGGGAGGTGCGACTCCTCCAGGGTCTGAGTTAAGAAGGGGAAGGTTCTGGCAATATTACTCTGGATGCTGGAAACACATATTAGCAAAAATTCTGCAAAAGGGCTTGTAACGTGGCTGCTGCGATCTAATCCACGTCTGATGCAGGATATTGCCTTATTGATCGGAGGTATTCAATGTAATGCTATAAATTAAGTATATCGGAGCTTGCTGTTTAGCCTCCGGCTTTATTGAACCCACTTTGTGTTGGTATCCTGCAGTGTAAGGAAAAAATCCAGCATTTAGTTGGCCAGAACAGGCTTACAGTGAAGGCACAGACCCACATCCACTTGACAAGTTGCTGCAGTGGTTTCTGGGTGGCCTTCTGCTGGAGATGTTCACCTGTACACCGTTATTGGCAAAAGCAAGGTGATGGTGACTGTGCCATCTCATGCTGGAATGCCGCATGTATCATGGCAGGTCATGCAAAGACACCAGCTCACCCCCTGGCAGTGTGGTGGGGCAGGCAAGTGGGCAGCAGCGTCTTGGCTGTCACACTGAGGTGGCCAGCAGGTTCTGGGCAGACCAAGAGGCAGGGACAATGGCAGTTCTCAAAGGCAGCTTAACATGGGATACATCTTTTCCCCCTTCCAGTGACTCCCTGATTAAGGCAGCTAAGCGTACCCTTACTGTCCGATATCTAATGTCCTGGGCATCTTGCATTTTCTTCCTGCTGGGAATGCAAGTGCCAGATGATTTTCTTTTCTTCCTCTTTTGGTTCAGTGGCAAACTGAAATACGTGTGGGACTGCAGCCTCTCCCCTCCTGGCTCCTGGTGCTGAGGGATGCAGTCCTTGTCTCCAGCCACGTTACACCTTTGCATTTCTCTGCAGTGCTCTGCCTTAGTGGGAGCCTGGGTGCTGCTGGAAAGGAGTTACATGGTTAACGAGGCTCCCTTTCTGCTTTGATAAGTTCCCCACCAGCTCCCTGGAGGACTCTGCTTTCTCCACAGGTGTACCTTCCATCTGTCAGCGAGTTTGTTGAAAGGGTTTTGACAGGCAACTTTCTTCCGTAATCCTTAATAGCTTCAAATTTAAAATGTTTATGGCAAAGCTAATCCTATGAAACTCCCTGTAGTTTTAATAAATCTGTCCTCCAGCAAGACTCTTCTGGTGAGAGGAGGTAAATCTGCTTCTTTCTGCAGTGATAAATATCTGCAGACTCGGCTGTGGGGCAGCTTTAAATTCACCTGCTTGATCCACACTTAAAACTGGTGTCTGTCCTCAGAGAGCATCTTGCTAAAAACAAGACCTCATGTGGTTATCAACCTCCATAACCAGTGCCAGGACAGAAAATTGTTGGGAGTCAGTGAGTCTGTTGTAGTACGGCTGTCGATGTTGGACACTGTTTACAGCTGGAAGGTGAGAGAATAAGTCGGGCTGGGATTTCTGGATATTTCTAGTCCCAATTTCCTTACTCAAAGCAGGGCAACTTAGATGGGACAAGACCCTGAGTAACCCGATCAAGTTTCAGATACCTCTAAGGATAGACAATCCATAAGCTCTAGGGCAGGGGGACACCTTCATTGCGCTCCAGTGTCTTTCAAAGATGACTTTCACCTCACGATGTCTTTTAATTTATGTTTGTGCAGGTGTCACTCAGAGGGAAGACTGAATGGAGTCATCTCCAAGGTGTTAAATCCTGTAAAAATACAGACAACTAGAGACCTCTGAAGTTAGAGCACAGGGCAGCCTGGAAGCAGCACATAAACCGACTTGCCGGGGGTATTTTAGCGCGTTGCAGTCAAGCTGTGTGCAGGGCTGAGCCTCTGCCCCAGCCCCTCTGAGCGAAGCAGCGTATCACACGAAACCCAGGGCTGTGTGGTTAAACAGCCTGGCTGGGAGAGGTGGGACATGGGTTAGTCTCCCGGTACTGGGAGCTGCCAGATGGCCCGGGCGTCACGCACCCTGCTTACCTTGGGGCGTGAAAGCTGGGAGCTGCCTTGGCATGCAGCCCCGTGCACCTTGTCCTGTATCGGTGGCGACTGCTGATAGTCACAGGAGATTCTGCCCTCTTTTAACGTGACACCCATTTCCCTGGTCCCTCAGCCATCTTTTACCCTTGACATAGAAAGCAGTTGTGCCTGGTTTGCACAGGAAGACCCTCTTCTGTATAGAGGTGGGATGTTTGCTGCTTCCCCTGCCAGGCTGTAGAGCATCTCCTGGAGCAGCTCAGGTCTGCACAGTAGTGGGAAGTGGGAGCGGAGGCTCTTCTTGCTGCCTCTGCTTCAAGGAAGGGAGTAGAGGGGGTCCGGATCAGAGACCAGAGTACTCTGCTTGCTGTGTGGGGAAACTAAGGCTTAGGTGTAGCTTGGTTTTGGGAGAAAACATTAGCCAGACGGTGGTTGAGGAGAAGCGCAGGCAGGAGTGGATGTTGCTGGAATGAGCAGGTCAATATGGTATAAGCGAGGGTGAGTCATTCCAGGCCACTCAAATAAGGTCCTGGGCTGGACCTTCCTACACCTTTCAGCATGAGCCCTTGGCCTCCTGCTCACCACCATAAACGTGGTTATCTAGGCCCAGAACAAACCTTGTCCTTGCAAACGCTTGTGAAAATGACTCACTATTTGCAGAAGCCTTTCACATGCAAACCATTACCTAATCCTTGTGAGAACTGACTGCCGAAAGGAGGCTTACGGGTTCCTGCTCTGCTGGCCTGCTTCCCACACTGCCGAACCCAGGGTGTGTATGTGTGTGTGGGGGGGAGCCCCTGGGGGAAGGGGACAACAGCAATATCCAGGCTCAAAGTGCCGCTTGGCAGCTGTGACCGACCCCAGCTGAGCGGCTGGGTGGAGCAGCCTGGCTGTCACAGTGTCCTGAGCTGCGGCACCAGCTCCAAGGGCGCAGAGACCCACGTACAGGGCACAGCATGGAGTGAAGGGGGGTGTGAGCCATTCCCGAGCAGCCTGCTGCCCCTAAGGCAGGGCAGCTGGTGCAGCAAGTTGGCCAGCTGCCTTGCCGTTGCCGGAGGTGCTACCCGGGTGGCTTCAGCCAGCTATGGGGTTGCAGGAGCTGGGATGAGATTATTGCAGTATCAAGTGTGACGCTTCCCACTAACTGAACTGGCCAAGGCGGCGTTTGGCAGCCTGCTTGTGAAACGGCTCTGTGCTCCCTCATCTCCGTAATCCCTCTGTTGCTGCAGCGCGTGAGGCAGGTAGAAGTCGTGCTGTGCATTAACACCGTTATCCTCAATGAAGAAAATCCTGTGTGGGAAGAACATACTCTTACCATGTGAGCTTTTAAGCCCTTATCTGTGCGGATGCCTTAGGCAGTTGTAATTTTAACATCTAACGTATTCTTTAGGCATCTCAGAAGCATGCCCTGTGCTTATGGGAAACGGAAAGATGAACACCCCGTAGCTATGGTATTGTTAATCCGTGCGGCTAGCTCGTAACCCTAGATCATCTCCAGCCTCTTGCTTTGACTGTCCCTCTCGCCTGCATCGCAAAGTCCGACTCTCACTCCGCCGGTGAAAGGCGCCTCTTTCCTAGAGAATTTTTCTCATTCTGGAAAACACTGATCTTCTAGGAGATGGAGAATACCTCACATAAAACCCAACCTTGCCCCTTTTGCTGGGGACTGGACCCAGCGGCGTGATTTCCCAGTCGGCTCCCTCTTGGATGGGAGTGGATGCCAGATGACTTTGTGAGCTGGCTGCCTTCTCCTGCGTCTCACAAGAGATGCACGGGAACACCCGAACATGTGAAGGGAACATCAAGTGACTGGGGCTTAACCCAAGTGTCTGTCTTCTCTCTCCCTCTCTCGATGCAGGTGACGGAGCTGAACGAGCCTCTGTCCAACGAAGAGAGGAACCTGCTGTCTGTCGCCTACAAAAACGTGGTGGGGGCACGGCGCTCCTCTTGGCGAGTAATTAGCAGCATCGAGCAGAAGACCTCTGCTGATGGAAACGAGAAGAAGATAGAAATGGTCCGGGCCTACCGTGAGAAGATCGAGAAGGAGTTGGAAGCGGTGTGCCAGGATGTGCTGAGCCTGCTGGACAACTACCTGATCAAGAACTGCAGCGAGACGCAGTACGAGAGCAAGGTCTTCTATCTGAAGATGAAAGGGGACTATTACCGTTACCTGGCCGAAGTGGCCACTGGTGAGAAGAGGGCGACCGTGGTGGAGTCTTCAGAGAAAGCCTATAGCGAAGCCCATGAGATCAGCAAGGAGCACATGCAGCCGACCCATCCCATCCGGCTCGGTCTGGCGCTTAACTACTCGGTTTTCTACTATGAGATCCAGAACGCGCCGGAGCAGGCCTGCCACCTGGCCAAGACGGCCTTCGACGACGCCATTGCCGAGCTGGACACCCTCAACGAGGACTCCTACAAGGACTCAACGCTCATCATGCAGCTCCTCCGCGACAACCTAACGCTCTGGACGAGCGATCAGCAAGATGACGACGGTGGAGAAGGCAACAACTAGACCCCCCCGATGGACTGGCAGCCGCACGCTGATGCTAACTACTGCAGTCTTTATTTTTTTCCCACGAGTGGGGGGGGGGTCAGGGGTGGGGGAGGGAAAGGGAGGGGACACCTTCCCAGGGAGGCCCCCCACAACCTGTCTTTGATTGCCTCGTTGACATTTTTGCCAAAACACCACTAGTGGAAGTCAGGCTGGCTGTGCTGGTATGGAATAGCAGCCTCACTGGCATATGGACTGTTCTGTAGATTATTAATACAAGTGGAGCTGTCTTTAATTTAACTTTATCGCTAGAAATAAAAGGGTTTTAAGATGAATTCGCGTGGATGGAATGGCCCTCGTTTTTAAGGAAAGCAACGCAAAAAAAAAAAAAAAAAGGGAGAGTTCTGTGGTTCCAGTAAGGCTTCGTGCGTTTTGTTTCTTCAGTCCAAGTGCCGTGTGTCCGTACCACGTCGCAGGGCGTCTCTCTGCAGCGCTCTGCCTGGCAGGGCGTAGCTTAAAATCCCCAAATTAAGAAGGAATTTAAAAAAAAATAAATAAAACCAAGGAATTCGGGGCTTACAAAGCCCCAGGATTTAGGCCATCCAATCTTTTGTTTGTTTGTTAAGATATTTATTAAGGTAGCTTACAGTATTAACACTAAATTGCAGTTTACAGTATTTCTACATTACAGCCATATGACATCAAGCCTTTGATTGTCTGTTTTTTTCTTTTGCTAGTTCTTTTGGCTTGCCTTCCTGATCAGTCCTCGCCTGTGGACTGGCTTTAGCTATTCTGTGTCGCCCAAGGCAAGAAGACCGCCCGCCCGAGGAACATCAAAGCTGCTCTAGTTTTTTGGTCAACAGCTTAACAGGTGCTTGGCTAGCGGCTGTTTCAACTATTTTAAGTCCACAGCAAAAGGTTTAAGAACTTAATTAGACAAGGGGGAAGTGTTTAAACTTAAAATGCCACTTAAATAAAAAATAAAAATAATAAAAAAAAATAATAAAAAAGAGCATTCAGGTCTGTATGTCATGTACTGTGTTTGGTATTTCAAAAGACCATCCTGATTTAAGGTGCCACAGCTGCTTCCTCAGGGATTGCACTGCCATTTCACTCTGCCTGACTTTCTCCCACTGTACCATGAGGTTTGTCAGCAGATCTCCGGCACCCAGGCTCCCTTGTTTGTCACCAGGGAAGCCGGGTGCGTTTTCCTTTCTCCTGGGGAAGCTTGTGGTGTAATGAGTGAACTTCAGGAGCTTAGAAACTAATTTGGTAGAGGAATCCTCAAGGGAAGAGCTACAATCATAGACATTTCTATCAACCATCGGGAGCCCAGGAACTTAGTTCTCTTCTTAGCAAAATCTTTTCCGAGTCTGTCTGATCTGGCTGGGGGTGGGAGACGGGGCATCTGAGTTGCTTAGCAGGTAATATTTACCCCATTTTGAGTAAATTTAATTTTTATTTTTATATCGTTGTTGGAAGTTCACTGCTGTTCTCTGGCTCGCGGAGTGCTGTGCCACGTAGCTTTTCACCTAAAGCTGCACAGTAAGGAAAAATCGCACTCGTGCATTTTTTTTTTTTAATATTTTTTTGTTGGAAACAGGCTTTCATTGTCCCTTTCGAGAGTCAGTCCGCAAACAGCATGTCGTGGTGTTGCGCACACGGTACAGCCGCTCCTGCTGTCGGGGTGCACGGGGAGATGTCTCTCCAGCTCCCTCCCCGCAGTCAAACGAAGCCGCTACCCCAACTCCTCGGGGAGCGAGCGGAGCCGAGGCCGCTGCTCGGCCTCCGGATATTGCCCCGGCGATGCTGGCAAACCTTTTTTTGACTGGGATGCCTTCACACGCAGAGTCTTGCCCAACCTCGCTCGCAGCGAGCGAGCAAGCGCATCCCCCGGGTGTACGGTGTGCAGCATCCCACGGCGAGATGCTCGCAGTGCCGGTACGTGCCGTGGACTGGAAGATCGCTTTAGGCTTCTTACCTTCCTTTGGTTGCCCCTCGTGTCCCGTGAGCAGTGTTGTCCCAGCTGTATAATTTGGAAGTGATTTACTGGAATTACAAAACCTATCTTTTTTTTTTCTTTTTTTTTTTTTCCTCTTTTCGGCTTTTGCTCTGGCTGCTTTAGGGAATTTACGCAGGAGAGATGGCACAAGAGGGCTAAAAACGGAGTGGGGGTCAGGGACTTGATTTTTAAGCAGCTTGAATGGTTTCTTTTGTTTTTTTAAGAGATGCACTTGCCTATGATACTGTCTCTCCAGTGAAATGATTACTGCTCCATTACTCTATTGATACAATATTGTGCATGCTAGTGTCGTATTTCTATACAGTAGCTTGAAATTTATTAACTTATACTGTAGATGTTATGTATTCCTATGACAAAATAGTCTTCAAAAATTTTTTAAAGTTTTTTAATTTATTTTTTTCTTTTGGGGGTAAAGTTTGCTCTACCAAATAGTGATCGTAACAAACTGATCTGTTAATGGATGTTGCTATAGTGACATGCAATTATATATGATTTTGTTTTTAAAAAGGAAAAAAAAGCAAAAGAAAACACCAGTGTTAGCTTAATCTTAATGTCTGGTGTTCGTCATGGTGAAATTATAACTATTACAGTGTAGGAGAACAATGACTGTGTTCTTTGAATGAGCCTTTGTTTGTGCTTTTTGTCATGTTATGCGGTGAACTATTTTTAAGGTCTAATCAGTGATTATTTTTCCAACTCCGTGTTTCTGTAAGGAATTATTTCACACACGGACCATTCTTAGCAGTTTTTCCTCAGTGATGGAATATCATGAATGTGAGTCATTATGTAGCCGTCGTACATTGAGCAAATAAACTTACAGATCTGACGTCAGCGCTGCTTAATTGTTATCGCCTGTGTTGAGTTTCTGGGGGGGCTCCGTGGGATGTGGCCGGGGGGGGGCTTCCCCTCGCCATCGGGGCTCGGGAGCGGAGCCCGGGGCTCAACAGCCTCGTTTCCTCCACCAGCGCAGAGGGAAGCCAAGATGTCGTGTTCCGCATCCCTGCGGGTTAATGGTTCACCAGGCTCCCAGCCTTCCCGGGACAGAGGCGAACGCCCTCCCGGCCTGGGAGAGCCATGGGGATGGACCCTGGGTGCTCCCACGGGAGTAGGGACGGGTGGGTGGGTGCTTCCCTCCCTGCCTCCCTCCCTCCCCGATGGTTTTTCCACTCGAAGCCGCGCGCGGTGACTCACGCTGTAAAAATACTCCCCTCCCTTGGAAACCATAAGCCGAAAACGTGCCTTGACTCATGCGCCCTGCGAGGGAGCCCGGGCCGTGGAGGGGGTGCGGGACAGACACCCCCGGGGAAGGGGCTGGGAACAGCCCCCGGCTAATGGCAAAGAGGGGCCGGGGGCTCACCGAGCACCCCCCGTGCAGGGAGGGGACACAGCCACCCCATCCCAGCACTGCTGCACCCTGACAGCCTCCCTCCTGCTAAAGCTGGGGTGGCTTTTTGGGAGGCGAGAGCCACCACGGGCTCTGCCCTGCGTGGCACCCATGCCCACCCACTCCGGCATGGCCACAGGAGAGGGGAGGGGGCTGGGGATGCCCCTCAGGGGGCTTCTTCCCTTGGGGACATGCTTGGGCCCAGGTGGGTGTCAGTGTCCCCCAAAGATGCACCAGCGGGGCAGAGAGAGAAGGAAAGAGCACGAGCCAGCCTGCAGGGGTGTCCTCATCGCTTGCCGGGCAGGATTTAGCCCAAAAATAGGGTGTTAGGTGTGCCCGGAGCTGGGTGCTGCAGTGCGGTGCCTGGGACAGCACAGGCAGAGGGAGGGGGGACAGCCCCCGCCTGGCACCCCCAGCCCTTCTCCCTCCCCTGCAGGCAGGGGGGCTGTAGGGACCTTCCGCCCGTCCCGTCCCCCATGCCTGACGGACCGATGCCCCCAGGAGGCCTGAGACCTGCCAAACTCATTGCACCGGACTGATGCGCCCAGGAGGCCTGAGACCTGCCAAACTCATTGCACCGGACTGATGCGCCCAGGAGGCCTGAGACCTGCCAAACTCATTGCACCGGACTGATGCCCCCAGGAGGCCTGAGACCTGCCAAACTCATTGCACCGGACTGATGCCCCCAGCAGGCCTGAGACCTGCCAAACTCATTGCACCGACCCCGCTCCAAGTACTACAGGGCCGGGCAGGGGGGGTTGGTGTTCATTCCCCACCCCCCCAAAGCTGGGCTGCCAGCGCTGCTGCTCGCTATGGCAACCATCTCCATCGCTCTGGTTGCCGTGGCCACCCATCCCCAAAATGACACACACCCCGGTGTGGGGGGGAGCCCTGCAGCAGGAGCCCAGCCCGGCCCCACCCTGGGCACTGTTCCTGAGACCTGCCAAACTCATTGCACCTGCGACTGTGGGGGCAGAGGGGTTGGGGCTCAGGGAGAAGGGGCTTGGGGGGCACAGGGAGCCCCCCGGGCCCAGAGAGGGGCCTCGCAGCTGCGGGATTCCTCCCAGGTCACCGTCTGCCTCTGGGATGACTCAGGGGGGATTAGTGGGATTTGTCGGAGCGGGAACATCGCAGCCTCGGGCTCGGCCTCGGCCATGTAGGGCTGGTCCTGCCCGGAGGCACCGGGGCATGGGGGGCACGGGGCCAGCTGGGGTCAAAAGGCATCGGGACCGTGACCCTCCCCTGCCACGTCCAGCCCCCCAAGCATGGCTGCAAGCTGAACCCCCCCCAACCTGC
>VFFE01007109.1:18907-41829 GCA_008921705.1 Burhinus oedicnemus | reverse complement strand
CTTTTTTTTTTTTTTTTTAAGTCCCTCTTGGTTAACATCCACTTACCAAAAAAGTGGCATTTCCTCCTTTAGTAGGTAAGGTATGAAGAGAAGGGAAAAGCGGGGCAATATAAGTGCATCATTAGATTCACAAAAATGCAAGAGAGAAAGAAAGAGCGAGAGAAGGAGGAGAGACAGAGACAGAGCCAGAGAGAGGAGAAATAAAACAAACCAACTCACTTCTCCTACGGAGGAAGGAGGACCCTGGGCCACCGCTGCGGCCGAGGCCCCGTGCCGGGCTCTTGCTGAGAGCTGGGGGGGGGGGTTTTGCCCGGCCCGGGGGTCCAGCACGCAGCGGCTCCCAAATATCTGAGCCCCTCCGAGCTGCAGCCGCTGCCTGGGTTTTTTTCCCCATCTTTGCCAACACCACTAGACCCAAAAAGATGGGCAAAAACGGCTCCTGCATCGCTGGCCCCGACTGAGCCGGTAAATCCCAGCTTGGGGAGGGCTTTGGGGGTCTCCTTCTCCTGATCGCAGCCCGGTGCCGGGTCCCTGAGTATCCCTGGAGGGGGAAATCCTGCGCGGGGCGGTGCTGAGCCCGGCTGGGGGGATCTCACAGGGTTCAGAGGGATTGGGGTGGTGCTGGGATGGTGTCACCGCCCCCGGGGCTAAGCTGGAGGCCGGTGACCCCAATTCCCCACCGGCCCCTCGCCCCAAACACACCCGGTCGGTTAATCCTGCAGGACGAGGTTCTCTTCGCCCACCCCGTCACCTCCTCAATGCCACTTTTCTTCCCCAAAAGAGAAGTGGGCAAAGTGCCGGGGTGGGAGCCTGGGGACCGCCACCAAGATGCTGCAAAAGGGACACGAGGCCACCGCGTCCCCGAGCATCCCAAAGTGTGTGTGTGTGTGGGGGGGTGTCACACAAGCTGCTCCACACCCCACCGGTGGCATGTCCCCCATCACCTCCTCATCCCCACGGATGAGCCAACCTCTCCAGCCGCACACCAGCCTGCTGGAGCCAAACTGGGGCAGGGAGGGGGGGATTTGGGTTGTTTTGGGTTTTTTAACAATCTGCTGCTGTTGCGATCGCTCCAGCCAGGGTGGGGGGCCGGTGGCGATGGCCAGCTCTGCCCATGGCACAAGCTGCCCTGCAAGCACTGGGGGACACGGACCCCCTCCAAGGGGATGCAGCAGCCCTGGAACGGGGGTTCAGCCGAGCCAGCGTCCAGGCAGGGAAAAATAAAAGCAGAGAAGATGAAGAAGAAGAAGAGGAAGAAGAAGAGAGAAAGAGAGGGGTTTCCTCTTTCCCAGGGCGGCAATTCCGTGCCGGCTGGCCATGCCGCGGGCTCGGGATGCGGGATTCCCATCCAACCCCTGGGGCGGGGGCGGAGGGGGTCTCCTGGCCAGGCTTGCAGGAAGGCAACAAAAGGAAAAGCATCCCAAATAAATCCAAATGGGCAAAAGTCCGGCCCAAAAGGGAAAACACTCTGTGGCCTCATGGGGATGGGACGGCCGGAGCTGGGCCACTGTCCCCTGCCTCTCGGGGACCGTAATGCCCCTGGACCTGCATCTCCCCATGGAGGAAGATTTCAACCTTTCCCCAATATTTTCCCTGAATTGTGGGTTTTGGGTTTTTTTCTGTCTTGGAGAGGCTAAACCCACACATCTCCCCCCAGTTTCTCATTTCTTGCCCCATCCGTCCACCCCAAAACCCCCTGTGCCCAGGATCTGCTGCTGCTCCCACCCCTGGGCTCTGGCCGCTGCCCCTATTTCTTGCTAATTATGTTCGCCTTCGTTACCCGGCCCCTAATAGGAGACTGAAAGGGAGCAGCCGTGCTCGGCCCCTGGATGGAAACGAACACAAAGTCGGAGGGCTGAAAGACACAGAAATGCATTCTACCGACGGCACGAGGAGACGGGGAAGAGAAAAGGGGGGAAGAAAGAAAAAAATATTACGTGGACAGGGCAAAAAAATATAAATAAAGAATGTAAGAGAAGAGCATGGCTTCGCAGCTAACTGGGGAAAACCATACAAATCAAAAAAAAATTATAAATAGCCACCAAAAAGAGACAAAATGAAAGAGAGACAGAGAAGAAGAGCAAGAAAGAAAGGGAAAGAAAGTCAGAAAGAAAGAGAAAATAACATTAAATCAAGCTACGGTGCTTTTCAACAGGCTCATCTGCAGAAGTGAACGTGCAGAGGTGGACAAAATACCTACCTTCGCAATTGGCAGTGACAGGAATGCGATAATAAAAAAAGAAAACAATAATCTCCACATTTGGAGGGCAGAATGGGAAAAAGACAAGGACTCTTTAGTACGGCGATCCAGACCCCTCGGCTAATCCCGTTTGTTTTACTTAGATTTTTTTTTTTTTTAAATTATTTTAAAAATTGGTCTCGTTAGCTTTTTTTTTTTTTTTTTTTTTTTTTCTTCTCCACATTAACACACACAAAAGCAAAAAATTCTAGAACAACACGACGACGACAGGGAGGGGGAAAAAAAATAAGAGAGATATATATTGTTTGCATTTCTGTACATCACAAGGGAAAAGAAAAGAAATCATGAGAAAGGAAACTAAAACAAGGGGGAGGGGGAAAAAAGCACGTTTCATTGCCCTTCCCTCCCCCTCGTCCCTGCTTCTGCTGAGCAAGAAATGGAAGTGTATATTACCGTTTGGGTTTTTTTCAAATGGGAGGCTAAAGAAAAACACAGATGGGATTAAAAAGAAAAAAAAAAATAGAAACCAGAGAGAGAAAGAAGAGAGAGAGAGAGAAAGAGAGAGAAAGTTGTTGGAGAAAAGTCCCGCTGGTGCCAGGGAGCCAAGGGAGCTCGGCGACCTGGGCGATGCTGGGTGCTCGGGGTGGTGGGCAGGGGGAGAGCGGGGCCAGCCGGGCGCCTGGGTGGGTGACGGGCGGCTCCTCGGCACCCGAAACCGCCCCCCCCCCAACACCCCAGCTGAAACCACAGGAAAAAAGAAAGCAGAGAGGTGCCCCGAGAGGTGGGCAGGGTGCTGGGTGCTGCTGGGGGGTGCTGGGCTGGGGATGGGGAGCTGGGGAGGGCGAAGGGGATGTGAATACGGAGCGGGGGGGCTCCTGGCCCCATTTTCCAGGGTGCCCCTGGCCCCATTTTCCAGGGTGCCCCCGGCCCCGCAGGTGTTGGGGTGTCAGTGTTGGGTGCTGCCAGCCTGGGAGCGTCCCCGCAGCACCTCACCTGTGGGATTAAAGCCTCCTGGGGCGAGCGGGGACCTGTGTGCCCCCCATTAGCGGGGTCCCCCAGCACGCTGCCTTCGCTCAGCCCTGCCTCCAGCCCCCTGCTAGCCGAAGCAGGCTCCTCACCAACCCAGTACTGGTTAAACTGGGGCTGGCCTCCTGGTTGCGTTGGGTTAGGGCTTTGCCCCACTCAGTGTGGGAGCAGCCCCCCAGACTTCACCAGGACCCCCGGGGCACCACGGCAGAGCCAGGGACACTTAGCCCCAGTGTCACCCGCCACGGGGACCCTGAGTTCCTAAAGTCCGAGCACCCAGCACCAAACCCCCTCCAAATCCTACCCTGGCCTAACACCAGTCCCCAGACTGGGTGCTGGGGTCCTGAGCACTGGTGTTGGCACCTTGGCACTGGGGAGGGCTGGGGCTGGTGGGGAAATGAGAATTTTCCAGCTTTACCCATTTCTTGGCTGTCTGGGCTCAATCTACTCCCAGGGCGGTGCTGAGCCTGGTGGTGACACCAGCAGGTGATGCGGGCTTGCCAAGCCATCATCCCTGGTGGGGGGGGGGTGACATCCACAGAGCGATGTGTGGCTTTGGGGGAGGGATGACCTGTTGGCTGCCCCGATACCTGGTCCAAGGTGATGGGCCGGCTCCCCCAAGGGAGACCGTGCACCCAGCAGAAGGTGGATGGGTGCTGGGGGGGGGTACAGCCTGCACCCCGCATCTCCCCTGTGTGCCCCGGCTGGGCGAGGGGGGAGCCGAGTGAGCGGGGAAGGAGGAGAGAGGAGAGCCGGGGTGGGGGGAGTCCTGCGGAGGGAGGAAGGGAGGGAAGCGAACGGTGATCCAAGAAAAGCCTACGTACATCCGAGGATTCCGGGAGCGGGGCGCCGTGGCTGTGGCGGCCGTTCTGGGCGCTGCCCTTGTGCCCGTTCTGGTGCGGCGAGGCCGAGCGACGGGGCGAGGGGGAGGACGGGCTGCGGCTGGAGCGGGCGCTGCTGCCCTTGGGGCCATCCTGCCGGCGCTTGGGGCTTAGCCTGCGGGACACCTCACCGTGAGCCACCGGCATCCCCCCCTTGCCCCGAGCCTGGCACGGCATCGCCCTTCGCCAGGCTCCGGCAGGGCTGCCGGCTGCGAGCTCAGGCTGAGATGGCGGGGCAGGCTTTGCCGATGCAAGAAACAGGGTGAAAATTGGCATTTTGTGCTTTCTCTAGTTAAAAATTGGAACCCTGGACAGACACCACGTTCCCAAACCACCCACAGATGCTATAGCACCATCCTGCTCCCCTTCATCCCCCTGAGGGTCCCCTCAGGGACATCTCTGCCACCTGCCTCCCTTCCCTCCATCTCCAAGGGTCCCCATCATGAGGACACCTCTGTCACCCATCTCCCTGCCCTCCATCCCATAAGGGTCTCCATCACAGAGACACCTTTGCCACCTGCCTCCCCGCCCTCCATCCCCAAAGGTCCCCATCATGAGGACACCTCTGCCAACCATGTCCCTGCCCTCCATCCCATAAGGGTCCCCATTACGGAGACAGCTCTGCCACCTGTCTCCCCACCCTCCATTCCCCAAGGGTCCCCATCATGAGGACACCTCTGCCAACCATCTCCCTGCCCTCCATCCCATAAGGGTCCCCATCACGGAGACAGCTCTGCCACCTGCCTCCCCACCCTCCATTCCCCAAGGGTCCCCAACAGCGGAACACCTCTGTCACCTGCCTCCCTGCCCCCCAAAACAGAGGCTGGGGGGCCACTGGCAGTGGGGGTAGGGGTCCCAGGCTGCTCCTACCTGCTGGGGGATTTGGAGCCGCTGTCGTCGGAGGAGAGCGAGGCGCTGTGGGAGCTGCAGGAGCTGCGCCGGTGCGAGTGCCAGGCTGGGGACTCGCTGCGGGACCTGAGGAGAGGGCGGCCGGGGGGGCCGAGGGGCAGGCTGAGCCGCCGGGGGGGGGCACGCCGGGGGGCACACTGCCCCGCTCCCCCCACCATCCCAGCCCCTCACCTCTTGCGCTCTTTGTTTTTCTCTTTCCGTTTGTTCTTGGGGCTTCGGGACCTGCAGGAAGAGCCACAGGCTGCAGAGATGGGAGTGGGGGCAGCACCTGGGGGGGCTTCCCCGGCCCCCCCACCCAAAAGCCACCAAGGTTGCAGGAGGAGCGATGGGGAGGACCCACCTGGAGCTGGGCTCCACCAAGGTTCAAACCACAGTGGAGGTCCCAGCTGGCTTTGGGGGGACCACGGGGGCCATGTGCTGGTTAGCGAGGCAGGGTGGCAGTGGTGGGAAGGGGGGGACTGGCTCTGCTTGTCATCCACAGGGCTTCGGGCACATTGTGAACCCCCACTTGCCTCACCCCGTGTCAGCCCCCTCTGAGCCCCTCTGCCCGCCTAGGCACCCTTTGCCTTTTTCACTTCTTTCACCCTAAAATAGGGGTGCTGGCAGAGGGCATCTGGCAGAGCAGGGCAACAGCCAAGGTTCGCCCTGGCCACGGCTGCCCGGTGTCACCCCTTCTCCCCCAGGGGACATTCAGGGCTGTGTGGGACCCTGCAGACACCCAGAGTGGCCCTGTGCCACCTCCAAGGGTGGGGGACACCCAGCGGCGTCTGGCCGTGGGGTGAGGGGGACACTCACCAGGCAAGGGACAGATGGCGGGTGATGGCAGCCCACACTCACACCCACTGCGCCCAGCGAGTCCATCCCCATGGGCAGAGGGGATGGCGATAACGGGAGGGCAGGTGACAGGGGGTCCCCAATGGGGGAAACTGGCAGCCAGCACTGGTGGCAGTGGGGTGGCTCCCCGCAGCCATCACTCTCACCTGTGTCTTCTCTTCTTCCGCGACCCCGACTCAGACCTGAGGGATGAAGAGGAGGCAGAGCTGAAGGAGACATGCGGAGCTGGCCAGAGAGGAGCGAAGGCTGGGCAGCCCCCGGGGATGGGGACAAGGGCAGGAGGGGTGGCCCTGAGATGGGCTGCTGGATGAGGCAGGTGACAGCTGCTGTGAGGAGGTGATGACCCCATGAAGAGCCATCAGCATCCATCGCTGTCCATGCCTCCATCCCACCCCAGCCCAAGGGCCTGGGCAGCTGCCAACCTGCCCTACTGTCCCCAACCGGCCCCAGTGTCCCCAGCCAGCCCTGTTGTCCATCCTACCTGTCGCGTCTGTGTTTCTTTCCAGTCTTCTTTTTCTTCTCCTTGCGGATAGGTGAAGAGCTGTCGCAGCTGCAGGGGGGTGGAAAGTGAATGTCCTTGAGGGGGGAGCACGGGACCCCCTAGCCCCATGGCCCCCTGGCACCCTGCTTCCCCTGGATGACCCTTGGGATGCATGAACGTTACATGAAAGTTATTTCCTGGGCAAATTTAGGGTGAGGGACAGAAAGAGGCTTTTGGCAGAAGGGCTCCAGCTGCCTTCGGTGCTGGAAGTCCCAAATCCTGCTGTGTCCCATTGCCACCTCGTGGGCTCTGCAGCCTCCAGCAGGAGACAGGGTGGCCAGTTCCCACTGGGATTTCGGAGGGGGACAGTGAGTGGTGGAGGCCACCCCATGCCTGGTGGCCCTCCATGCCTGGCAGGGACCCCGCAGCCCACCCAGCCCGGCGGGCACTCACCTGCGCTCCGAGCCGGGTTTCCTCTTTTTGCTGCCGTGGGGAAGGCAGAGAAGAAAGGGACATTAGGGACAACATCCTGCCCAGCTGGCCAGCGCTAACCAGGGAGGGAACCAGCAGGCAGACAGAGCCAGACCCTCCGGGGAGCCAAATCCTGCCCGGTGCTGTGCCCTGCGGCAGCCGGCTCCTTCCCAGCACAGACCGGGCAAGATCCCACCAGTGCATGCAGTTGGGTGGGCTCATGGCCTGTGTGCACACACGCGTGTGTGTTGCACCATCGGTGCATGCAGATGCGTTGCACCTCTTGAGGGTGCATGTTTGGGGGAACGCTGCCCCCCAAAGTGGGGGGAGTTGCCCCGCCGGAGCCTGGGGAAGGGGGTGAGCCGGGAGGAGACGGGACAGCTGGGGACTCACCGGCTCCGGCGGTGACCCGATTTCTTTTTCTTTTTCTTCTTGGGCGGAGGAGAGGTGGAGCTGCTCGAGCGTCTTTTCAGCCTGTGAGAAGGCGGCAGACAGGGTCAGAGGGAGAAGGAACAGCCACCTGGGGGTCTCCTGGCCTCCATGCCCCACAGTGGGGACCTGGCAGGTGGGGAGACCTCTCCCCCTGTGCACACCCGCTCCCCAAAATCCCCTCTATGGATCCAGTCGGACCTATACTCGCGGTGGCTGCTGTCCTCACGGTAGCACTCGGCTGAGCAGTCACACTGCAGCAGGTAGCCCTCGCCGTAGTCGGGGTACTCCACCGCGTACTCCTCCCCATCCACCCCATGGTGGTTTTCTATCACGCTGCCGAAGGAGGAAGCACAGAATTAATTCGGGGCTCCCCATTCCCCATCTCCCACCGGAGCAGCTGGGAGAAAGCCTGGAGTAGCCCCGGTGCAGCTGCAGGAGCTGGGGAACATCCCCTCCGCCACAGTATCCCCAGGGGACCTTGGTCACATCACTTGAGGTCCACACGCAGCAAAGCCCCGTGGTGGGTGTCTTCCTGGGGCTCCTGTCCCTGCGGTAAATCCCTGCTAGGCTGGCACAGGGACGCTCCGGGGCTCAGGCCACCATCTCCCTGCAGGGTCCAGCCTCAGCATTATTCGGAGTCCCTTTTGGCATTGCCCAAGTGCCAGGGCTGGGGTCAGCCCAGGTAGGCGGTGAGGCTGGATTAGGGTGACAGGAGCTGGCAGGAGGCTTGGGGGATTCCGGGGATTATCTGCCTGCTGGCAGGAGCTGCCCGGGATGATCTGCCCCAGCGTGCTGCCGGCTCCAGAGTTTCAGGCAGGTGATGGGTGATGTGTCCCCTGGGCCAGGTGAGATGGGGGGGGGACGGGACATCAGGCCTGGAGCCATCAGTGTCTCCTCTCCTTCCCGAGAGACTTCGTCAGCATTAATTTTTCCCGCTACCATAGAAACCAGTTGGAGGTTGCCATTGACTACCAGGGCTGCAAGCAGAGGCCTGGCAGCTGGACCGGGCAGGCAGGAGGGATCCAGGAGTCCCTGCCCAGCCTCTCCTTGCCATCCCCCACCTCCCCGGATCTCCTCTGCCATCAGCCCCAGGAGCGGCATCATATCCCCTGGGAGCCTCTCGTTTGCTCTTGGGGGATGTAGGACATCTCAACCTGGGAGGGACAGTTCCATCCCGCTGCTCTGGAGGAAACCATAACGGATGGGGCCATGCCTGGAGGGTGACCGGCATCCCATCAGCCCAATCGCTCCTTCCCAACAGAGATTTGCCCTCAGAATCCTGATGTGGGCTCCTCTGCTCTTCCCAGCCCGGAGACGTGTGGCCGGGGATGCTGGTGAAGGGCAGCCCCTGCGGCACCGGTCCCTTGGTAGCCCTGCCAGTGCCTCCGGCTGAGCGAAGTGATGCTCCCAGCCCCAGACGGCAGATCCAAGAGCAGCACGCGTCGGCATCCCTGGCCACAGGCAGGCCCTCGGCTGTTTAACCCAATTAAAAATGGTTTGGACCAAAACTACAAGAGAGGCATCCTTCTCCTGACCGTGGATGATTGCTCAAGCGGATCTTGGGCTCCCTTCCCTGCCACAGCCATGGCTTTCTGGGTCCTCTCCAAGCGACTCCTGCCTTGGCCGTGCCCCAAGGGCAGGAACGGCCTTTCAACCACCCACCCAACCGTGGGAAGGGGGAGAAAAGAGGAAAAGAGAGGAGTGAGCAGGGATAATTCCCTGTTGGGCTCTCTGTTCCGGGAGCAGGCAGTGCTCCATGCCAGAGCCGGCTGCCAGCATCTCACCCATCAGCTGTGCTCAGCGGCTCAAGACAGGCTTGTGCTACCCCAATTATCCCTCCCTGCCCGGCACACGCTCGCGTTTGTTTTCAATCCCACCAGCCTGTCCATCAAGCAGTTACTCCTTGGGGACCGGGCTGTGCAGGCACAGAGACGGGAGCTGGAAGAGCGCAGAGAGCAAGCCGGGGACTCAGGTGGTCACGGCTCTGCTCGGTGCCTCAGTTTCCCCTGGGGAGTTCTGCAGATGATGTTGAGCTTTCGCATCCGCTTTGAAATGAAACCAGCTGGTTCAGGCTCATAGTCCCGGCAGCCAAAGACCGAGCTGTAAAAGTTCAGAGAGGTGCTGGCGCCGGACCAGCCCATGAGATGTTTTGCCAAATACTCTCCCAGCCCACTGCAAGGGCTGTGGCTCTTTAATTAAAGTTTATTTAACTCCCTTGTCCAGCCTCTTCAACCAGCGCAGACCTTTTGTACCCAGGACATCCTCTGGCAGGGACTTCACAGCTCAGGTCCCAGCTGCTTGAAGAACCATCTCCTTTGGACCTGGCTCCTACCAGCCTCCTCCAAGCACCTCCGGCTTTGCTCTCCCCCGGGCAATCCTTTGCTTTGAGACTGCTCCTTCCAGCTCAGCATTATTATTTATAGCCCCTGGGCTAATCTTTAATGATCACCCTTCATTTTGCAAAAGCAAGCCTGCAAAGGTGACAGCTAGGGCTGCCTGGGTAACCTTAATGCACCTTCGGCTTCCCTATGTGCTCGTTACAGTGCCAGCCCTAACGAGCCTGCCAGGAAAGATGCCCTGGAGATGACTCATGCCCCCATGGGCAAAGGCCACTTGTTAACACTCGGGCTTGATGCTCGGCCACTTGGGTGACCTGGGTAGGTTGGTTTTCCCCATGCCTTGGTTTTTCCTGTCTGGAGGAGGACCCTGGATGCCTTGTGTTGCCCCAGGGCCACGTGCCCCATCCTGGGCTGGGCACAGCCGAGCTGTGTCCCTCCCTAGCCGGCATGCCGGTGGAGCGGTGGGAGGAAGGCTCTCCCCGCTGCCTCAGCTTCCCTGCCTCCCCCCTTGCCCTATTTCCTAACCCTAATGAAGCATTAATATTCAGTGAACCTGCAGCATCTATTCCTGTCCCAAGTGACCTGGTTTCCAGGCTGATGGATGGTGCACGCCGGGCCAGCCATGCTGCCTGGGCCATTAAGCATCGCACAGATAAATCATCATCTAGCCAGGGCGGACCCTCGCGAGGCTGGGGACAGTTCTGCACAGGACAGGAGGAGCGAGTGGCATGTCCCCAGCAGGAGCTGGGCTGCTTTGGACACCTAACCTGAGCCCCAAGCCCCTCCCTCCCCAGCAGAAGCAGCCCCCAGGGATCAGGCAGCGTGAGGAGCGATTAAGAGGCAGAGGCACAGGGCAGGAGCTCCTTGGAGAAGCTTCTTCCATGGGGCTCCTTGGTGTCACACCAGCCTGACGGAGACACAGGCTCTGGGACAACCCAGGTGGGAAGCAGGCTCGAGCCCTGCCTATCCAGCCTGGGCCCCTTGCAACAGAAATTATTATTACTACTTTTATTAATGATTATTATTGTTAACACTAATATTTCCAGCGTTACAGAACAGCAGCCAGCCTGCGAAACCATCGCCAGTGGAGCTGAGTTACCCCAGCTTCACACCTGGAGACATGAGGACTATTCTGCATTATGGAGTGAAGAGCAAGGACTGGAAACCAGTGCCCTCGCCTGGCTGGAGGCAGAAGCCACGATTTTAGCCGCAGGAAGAGCAGGAGAGGTGACCCAAAGAGGCAGGAGCAGGCAGAGGTGAGGCGCAGCAAACCTGCAGCTTGGGTCTCTGCCACTGGCTGGTGGGGTGAGCCAAGTATCGACACCTTCTGCACTTCGGGTTCATCATCTGGGACAGGAGCATTGCAATGCTGGCCTCTCTGTACAGCACCCTGAGGTCTCCAAAAGACCGGTGCAAGATAACCTCTAACCTCTCCAGAGGCAGGATACTGCCTCAGAGAGGCAAACCCTGCCTCCAACCAACTGATCAACCAACCAACCATCAAATCAACCAACCATCCAACCAACCAATCATCCATCCATCCATCCATACATCCAACCCTATATACCTTCTCTATATCCATCCATCTGTCCAAACATCCCTATATATATCCTCTCTGTAACAATCCATCCACCCACCCATCCACTCATCGATACCCGGAGGCAATCTGGGAAGTGCCTCTCTGGAATGAGAGATGGGCCGGACACACAGACGGGCCAACTTGGAGCTGCCTCACTTACATTTGGCGCCCATGCTGGTCCTCCCTGGTGAGCACGCCTTCCTTCTCCATCAGCATTTGCCGAAAGGTCCCCACTTTCTGCCGGATCTCCTCTTCAGAGTATCTGGATGGGCAAAGACACGGTCAGGGCTACTGTGGCTGGAGCACGGGCTCCCCAGGGACCTGCTGAGGACCACCACACCTTTGGGAGTGACATGTGGCTGGAGGGGCCAGTCAGAAGGACGGGTGGCATGGTTACAGTCATCAGGACCTGGAGGAGAGCAGGTCCCTCTGTTTGGTCCCCCACCACCACCCTCCATGCCCTCCTCTCTCCTGCCTGCCCCTCTCAGCAGTGCTTGGCAGAGGAATGGACATCAGGAAGGGGTAAAAGAGGATGACCATAATGTGGCCATTCCTCCTCCACTGCCTCAGGTTTTGGGCCACGTCCCTGCCAACCTCCCCGCCAGTGCCAGCATCGCAGCTGGTGATGCCGGGGTTCACGTCTGGTGCCTCCGTCCCATCGCGAGCCTCCCTCACTCGTCCCCCGCCGCACTGGGGCCCCGGCAGCCAAGCCAGCTCTGCGCTAACGCCGAACGCTGACTCAGGCCGCTGCAGGGTTATTAATGAGAGACACTAATCACTTTGTCCCTGGCATCTGAGAGCAGCCACGGCAAACCACGGCGCTCCAGCCGTCCCTGAGGTGTCCCCAGGGAGGGACGGGTGGCAGCCCTGGGTGGGTGGTCCTGTGCCACATCCCGCGGCTGCACAAGGGCACCCGAGCATCCCCCTTGACCAAAAACATCCAAAGGGAGGGATACGGTGGAGGGACCCATGGTGCTCTCAGCATCGTCCCTGGGGACAGGGCAAAGGGAGTGTCACCCCCACACTGCCACCCTGGGAGGGAAGGGGTCAGGCTCTGTGTGTGTCCCTGTTCTCACCCACACCATCTACAGGGGCTACACGTGGCCCTTCCTCGCCATCACATCCCATCAGCATCGCCGCTAACGAGCCCAGAAAACTGGGTGTCACAGCCTGGCTGAGCCCCACAGCACCTCGCAGAGCCCATGCTGGGGACGGTGACGCCCCTCGCAGCGCTGTGGGTGCCCCTGGGTGCCCTGGGTGCAGAGGGGCACATGGCAGCACCCACCCCCCCTGCGGTACCCATGAAAGGGAACAGCGAGGAGAAGGGAATTAATATTAACGAGCTCATTTGCACTGAAAGGCTCTCATTAGTTCCCCAGCCGGCCAGGACTCTTGCGCAGGAGGAGGGTGGCTAACTGGGCACAGAGGCTTGCTTGCCCTCTCCTTGCACCCTGCCTGGGGCCCTGAAAACAGGGCAGCACCCCCAAAATGCTGCTCCGCACCGTCCCCTCGATGGTGGTGCAGCCAGTCCGGCAGAGCGTGGCCATCCCGTGAGGACGAAGCCACCAGTCCCGGCCATGCTATGGACATCAGCTGGCCAGCAGCAGCAGGAAGATGTCGGCCCGAGAAGATGAGCGTTTGCTGCAGCATATTACGAAGACGGCCGATGCTCTCGGAGAGGGGACGCGAGGCCAAACAGGAGGTGACAGATGGGCCACCGCGGCTGGGCCGTTAGCAAATCTGTGGGGGGCAAAGCCAAGGCGAGGAACCCCCCCTGCACCCAGCGGTCCTGCGACGGGGACAGGAGCACCGCACCAGCCTCTTCCCTCCTGCACCCTCCGGCGCTGCTTATAACCCCGTTGGAGGGATTTTGGTTTTGCGTTTAACGCATAGAATGGGTTTGGGGAAGAAAACAATAAAAAAAAAAAATGCTGATGCTTCTTTTCCAGACAAGAAATCCAGCCTGCAGGCAGGGAATAACGGGCACAGGCAGCCCAGAGCGAGCAGCAGCCGGGTACAGTGCAGGCAGGAGGAGCCATCCGCATTTAAGGAAATAAGGGAGCGCTTAAATCCCCACAAAACCTCCTCTGCTGTCACACCCGTTGTCTCGAGGGCCCTGCCCTTGGTGACAACTCCCCTGAGGCCGTGGCCAGCGTGTGGCCCCCAGCCCAGGCAGAAACCTCAAGGGTGCAAAGCGCTTCCCATGCAACCCCCCCCGGAGAGCCCTGTGCAGCAGGGAAGAGCAGGCGGAGGATTAACCAGGTTGACCAAGATTATTACTGTAATTATATTATCATTTCGGTGTATCACCGTCATCATCGTTATTAATAGCCTTAATAATAGCAAAGGCAATTATAGCAATAACAACAATACCGATTGCAATATTGCTATTACCCATCGCAGTAATGATACTACGAGTAGTAAGATCCCTAGTAGGGTGCGGGAACCCGACAGGAGGCTCTGGGCTCCCCAAGGCGCCAGGTCAGCCTTATTTATTTCCATAACGACAAATTAGGCACAATCATTATTCCAGTCTGTGTGAGACAATTTAATTCTAGGTCACGCTTGCGCTCTTAATGAAAGCCTTGGCGAAGCCTTCCCTCAATCCATTTTCCTTCTCCCCAGCTGATACCAGTCCCCGTCTACCCGCGTGTGCCGAAGAATTTGCTCCATCCATCAGGTTTTAGCGAGCTGTCAGGGGGATCAGGCTGTTCGGCTGATGCTGGAGTTATGGGGCAGCCGGCAGCATGGCCATGGGTCCAGCGGGGATGGGGATCTCCTCGCCAGCCCCCCAGCCCCTCCTGTCCACCCCTTGGGCTCTCCCCCAGCCCTTTTCTTCCCCAGGGCTGTGGAGCAGCTCATGGTGCACAGCCAGGGGCACAGCAAGATGGGAGGGATCCTCTCACCCCAAAACTGGGGGGAAAGAAGGAAGGCAGGACCAAAACAGCCTCGCCTGGGACTAAACCCCAGCTCTCCTTCATCTCCCCGACACGAGAGATAGACAAGGACCCTCTCCCATCCCAGGCGCTGATGGCTGCCTCCTTCCTGCCTCCACTTTCCCTGCACGATGAGCTGGGAGCCCAGATTTCCAAGCGGAGGGGCCGGATTGAGCCTCCAACATTTATGTGGATGCACTCCTAGGTCGGCGTTTCTTGGAGGCACTTAGCTTCACAAATCAACCCACCAGTCCACCCCAAAGCTGTCCAATTCACCCAAAAGTGCATTTACTTCCAACTGGGGACATTCGCCACATCAAGGTACTTTTTTTTTGGAGAGAAAAAAGGGGGAGAACAAGGTGCAAGCGGGTCAAAAGGATCACAAGCCATGGGGTCCATCTCCAGCCCAGCCCCAATTCCCCACCACTCACCCCTGCTCCTCCATCATCTCCTGCAGCTCCATGCACTTCAGCTCCACCCGCCGCTTGCGCTCATGGTCCAGGATTTCCCGGTGAGCCTTCTTCACCAGGCTGGGCTCCACCAGACGCACCTCCTCCTCGCCCTTGTGCCACGTGCCCGAGGCGCTGGGCTGTGAGAAGCCATTGGAGGCTTCCTGGGGTGAAGGCACGTCGGCCCCATTGTTGTAGAGAGCCATGCTGGCGTGGGCAACCTCGCCTCCAGCAGCACCTGGGAGGGAGAGAAAGAGTCGGGGGTCAGTCCCTGCCCCGGTTGCCCTCTCACCCCGCAACAGCACAGGGACCCTGCCAGGACCTGAAGGCTAAATTTGTCTCAAAAGAGGTGCAGGCACGGCAGGTTGATGGGAACGGCGACTGAGAGATCTGGGTCTTCTGCCAGGGCCCTTCCTGCCCCTTGCCTCAGTTTCCCCATCTGCAAAGCAAGGCTGGGGCTATTCCCATCACTATGCCGAGAGGGCCGACTCATAGGAAAGAGAGGATGCTCTGCGCCAGCCTCATACTGCGGAAAGCCTGGCCAAGTGTGGATCTGTGGCACCCGGAGCCACACGGTAGCAGCGGGACAGGCAGGCAGGGGTCCCTCCGAGCCCCACAGACCCCACTGTCAGCTGGTGGAGGAGGGACAGGCATCCATCCTCACAGTCATCTGGGGACACCCCCAGGCACCGTCCCCATCCGGCAAGGGGATGGACCCAAAGACCTCAGATATCCCCTTGCATTCCCCAGCTGCACTGGCTGGTGAGGATTCAGCCATGGTCCAGCCAGCAAACACTTGCCGATGCCCACTGGCACCCGCCGGCAATGGCCCAGTGCCGGCTGCAAGGGGAGGGGAGAGGGTCCCCAGTGGCTGCTGCCCACCTGCCTTCTCCCTGCTCTCTCACCTCCACGTGTCCCTGCCTCCTTCTTCTGCCACCACAGTCAATGTGTCCTCACTTGGCTCCAAAAATAACCCCTTGGAAGAGGACAACCGTTCCCAAGCGACACCGGCACGCTGAGGCTCCGGCTGATGCTCCCTGAGCCTGGGGGAGCAGATGCTCCCAAATCTCCTGGATCAACCAGACACAGCCCTGTCTCAGGCCATCGGTGCGCGGTGGAGCACCCATTCCTTGGTCTCCCCATCCTGCAATGCCCGAGCTCCACTGCCCAAAGCACCGGCCCTCTTCCCAGGATGGGATGCTCCCACTGGAGATCCACTGCCTTAATTACCAGCGGCAGCCAGGCTGCAGAGGCACCGTCTGGCCTTTACCGGGGGCTCCCACAAACGCTTCTCCTGCAAAGTCCTACACAAAGACAAACAACAGGAGGGTGAAGGCAGAGCACCCTCCCTCACTCTCCAAGACAGCTTTGGGCTTGGAGATGCAGCTTTTGTCGGCAGCCGCTTCGCTGGGATGTTTCCATCCCAGGAACCCTGCCGGAGAGGCTTTTCCAAGGATGGGTGTTGCCTGTACATCGTTGCCTACGTGGGAATCTGCCAACCCTTGCCTGCGATGCCCGGGCTGTCTGACACACGCTGCCCAAGAAGGACGGAGCCGAACACCAGCCCGGAGAAGGAGCTGAGCATGGGCGTGAAGGCAGGACGGACGGATCACGGGCTGTTCCTCACCATTTTGAGCCCAGGGAGGGCTTGCTGCCCCTGCTGTGCCGTTCCAGCGGGACGCCAGGCAGTTCAGAGCTTTCCATGGCCATGCCAGGTGGGATAGAGCCATGGTGGGAACACAGATCACCTGTGAGGGGCTTTGAGGACGTTTCTCTGCTGTTGGAACAGAGAAAAAGCCTCAGAGCCCTCCCCGGGATGGCAGGCATCCCAGCCCGGCAGGGAGGCATCTCACACCCTGCGGCATCCCCAAGGGACATCCCCGGCTTTCCCACTGCCACCGGCTACCCCACGCACTCATTTATCTCCTGACGAGCCTGCCCGGGGAGGACGGCAGCTGACTGCTGAATTACAAGGCTTTTTTTTTTTTTTTTCCTTTTTTTCCCCCCCTCCCATTATTACGATGCAGAGAGGAGCCAGCAGCCTTTATTTCCGCAGGGGCACGGAGGAGCAGGCAGCGGGAGATGCTGCCGGTGGAGCCGGAGCTGGTCGGGGCTCTGCACCCCCCTGGATGCTCGGCCCTGTTAGAGCAACCGGAGGGGCTCTTGGTCCCCCCTTGCCTGCAGCAGGCAGGGCAGCACCCACATTTCGAGCCCCGTGACATCCCGCAGCAAGGAGCTGCCCTGCTCAGCCCTCCCTGCCTAGGGGGGACCCCTGACCCCAGCCCCCTCCATATCCCAGGGTGACACCGGGCCAGAGACGGGAGAGATGCTGCAGAAAAAAAAAACTGGTTTGGGGGCTCCTCTTCCTCTTTCTCCCATCAGGGCATGACGCCAAAAACCAGGAAGGAAATTTGGGAGTGAGGGAAGCTCCCCACTGGGAAACCTTCACCCACCGAAGGGATCGGGGAAGGAGAGGATGCTTTCCACAGCAGCCTCTGCTTGCTTTTCCCCAGCGGGAATTCATTTTATCCTGAGCCTGGCAGTGGGTAAATTCATTGCTGCAAAACCTTGAGAGCACGTGGGGTGTGCAGCCGGGCAGGCGGATGGAGGAGCACGCGAGATAAACCAGGAGCTGGATGGGTACCTGCAGGTAAGGGCTGCACGGTGGGAGAGGCACGCGGATCCCGCCGGAAACGTTCCCCATCTCCATAAAAAGGATGCGGTTGGAGATATCCCCCTTGCACTTGGGGCCAGGCAGGTGGAGCCAGCCTGGCGATGAACACGGCGCTGTGTCCCGGTGTCCCCTCAGCCGTGAGCAATATCCACCGTGAGAGCTGATATCAGCCACCCTGCCTCAGCCACCACACGGGCAGGAAAACAAAGGAAAAGCCACCTGCAAATCCTCTCCGGCTATCAACAGCAAAGCCGGGCCACAGGCAAAGCCCTGGGTGGATCCCCTGACCCCCAGGCTGGGTCTGTGACCTCCCTGTCCCCAAAGGAGACCCCCAGTGACGCCCTGCACAGGAGCAGCCCTGCACCCACAAGGGACAGCTCGGGGACACGAGGTGGCTGTCACCACCACAACCTCCATCCCTCAGCCGGGGACTGCCGGGTTCTGCCAGCTCCTGCCGGCACCAAACCCGTCAGTGAAGGCAAGCACGGCCCTGCCCGAACAGCCGTGGCTTCCTGCCCGGCTCAGCGCTACCCCCAATCATAAAGACGATGGTTAAATATTTCATTATCTGCAGTAATTACCCACGAATCATCAAGGACTGGCAGCCCGCTGCCCGGCCGCCTTGCCAAGAGGGAGAGGAGGCGTCTTGGGACAAGCACTGCGCCGTGTCCCCACAGACTCCTAAAGGCTGAGAGATGCGGTCAGGGACAGTCGCTGGCATTCGTCCCCACCACCCAAATCCCCATAGTGCCTCCCAGGAGGCCTCAAACCCCCCCGGCACCATGGGCTGGAGCTGCTGGCAAAAGTCCCAAGCAAATCCCTCTCTTCCCGTTTTGTCGAGCCGTTCAACCACGTGTTTTGGGATCTCGATCTTCCCTGCTGGCGCTCCACGTGCCACCTTGGGGCTGAGGTCAAAACAGCTTTTTAGCTCGCAGGTGCTTTCTGCTGCCTGGATTAGAGCTTTTGGAAATCTTCAGAGCTGCCCCATCCCCATCCTCCATCCTAATCCTCCATCTCCATCTTCATTCTCATCTCCATCTTCCATATCCAACCTTCATTCGTATACCCATCCTCCATCCCCAACCTTCATCCTCATCTCTATTCTCAATATCCAACCTTCATTTGTATACCCATCCTCCATCTCCAACCTTCATCCTCATCCCTATTCTCCATCTCCATCTTCCTCCTCATCCTCATCTTCCATCTCCATCTTCCAACTTCATCCCCATCCTCCATCCTCATCCTCCATCTCTGTCTTCATTCTCATACCCATCCTCCATCTCCAGCCTTCATCCTCATCCCTATTCTCCATCTTCCTCCTCATCCTCATCCTCCATCTCCATCTTCCAACCTTCATCCTCATCCCTATTCTCCATCTTCCTCCTCATCCTCATCCTCCATCTCCATCTTCCAACTTCATCCCCATCCTCCATCCTCACCCTCCACCCCCATCCTCCATCCTCATCCTCCACCCCTATCCTCCATCCCCATCCCACGCCTTACCCCAGGCAGGGGGGAGGACCCGGGCAACAGTTTTGCCAGCCCGGTGGAGGCTGGGACAGACAGAAGGACAGACACACCACGCTCTGCCCCTGACACACTGCCAGGAAAGGCCCCACCGGCTCGGGGTGGAAGGACCAGCATCACCACCCCACTGGGCTTTGGGGCTGCTGGTTTCCAGCCAAGCTTTGCACTGAGCTCCCTCCCTGGGGGCTGGGACCCCCGGGTGCCTGGTGGGGTGGTCCTGGGATGCAGCCGTCCCCATGTCCCAACCCCGAGACTGTCCAGCCTGGACACTGAAGAGAAGCTCAGGGGTTTGGGAACTCCAGCCCAAAGGGAAAGAAGAAAACAAGGAAAATGAGCGAAAGAAGTGTTATTTCACCAAACTGCTTTTGCCCTTCTATTTTCCAGCCCAGAAACAAATCCCTTCCCGGCTGACTCTGCTCAAATCCCCCCGCGGGCACCGCTCTGCTCCCCGGCCGTGCCCGCAGCACCCCGGCGCACGGGGCTGTGCTGGAGGCAGCTGCCCGTCACTCCTGCCCGCTGCCGCCGCAGGGCCCTGCCGCGCCGTAATGCGGATGAAGCCGTTTTCCCAGTGGGAGCGGGGATGGCAGCGGGGGGCTGGCGGTGCCTGGATGTTCTCCCGGCGTCTCCCCCCTCGGCAGAGAAAGGCGGCAGTGGTGCCTGGGCATCCCTCCCCCCCCAACCTCAGCGCTAATTAAAGCCGCCTCCGGCCGGTGCTCAATTAATTCTCACCACATCCAGCTGCACCAGCCAGGGCAACGGCGAGCGCCCGTGTGCCGGGGATACGGGCACGGGATGCTGATGGCAAGCCCGGGGCGGCAGCTCCATGGACCACTTGTGCACCGAGCGTGCCAGAGCTCAGTCCCAACAAGCCGGGGACAACCCAGCCGAGGAGAGGATCCTCCAGCCCCACTGGAGAGGGTGGGAGGAGTGGTCCCCTCCCCCTCCACGGTTCCCCTACCCATTTGGGGTCTCATCAGGGCACACCAACATCTACCGAAATCATAACCCTGTCCCCGAAGGCCGAGGGGACAGCTGGGAGGGAGGAGGGCTTCTTTTCGTGACACAAAAAATGCCAGAACATCACAGCAAGGCAGCCGGCCTCCTCTAAACACCTGGCCAGAATTACAAGGAGGAAAAGTCCAGGGTTGCTCCCGTTAATTGGGCCGACCTTCTCCGGAGCTGCCTTCCACCAGCCCCCGAGTGCCAAAAACCATGAGTCAGACCTCCGAGAAGGAGAAGAAAAAAAAAAAGGCAAAATTGGCTTTAAAAGGATAGCCGGGCTGGGGCTCGTTAGTGCTGCCTCCCAGCCCCGAGCTGGCAGGGATCCTGCCCGCAGGAAGGGGCAGCAGGAAGGGCTTGGTTACACCAACCATATCCCAATCCGTATTTTCCCCAGCCCAAGCCTGGAGCATCCTTTGCTCTAGCTGCCTGACCAAAATTTGATGCCTTGCAGACTTTAAAGCAATTAATAAAGAATACAGAGATGCTGGCTGGGGGGGGTCGTGAGCTGGGCGAGGGCTCGCTGCTGCTTGTGCATACCTACGTCTGTGCATATATATATATTTTTTTTAAATAGATGAGGAGGCTGGTGGAGAAGCTAAACAGTTGCTAAGCAACTGGGCTCCTTCCCAGCTTGGGGATGTAGGGATGGGGGAGCCAGGGGTGGGAACTGGTCCATTCCCCCCCCCCCAGCCGGATGGCACCACACAGGGGTGCGGGCAGCAGAGATCCATCAGCTCCCCTGGGAGATGCTCTGGAGAAAAGGCCCTGATGGAGGGTGAGGAGCTGGGCTTTGTTCCTGTCCCCAAAACACCGTGGCCAAAGCCCCCCCAGCCTGAACCCCTTGGGCTGCCGGGGGAGGCCGAGCAAGCCCCGTTCCCAGCTCCAGCTGGACAAGAGCTAACGGGAAGAAGGTCACACCGTGATGGGGACCATCCCCAGGGGACCACGGGACCTCCGCAGTGATCCCATTCCCAAGCTAGGGATGAGGGGAAGAAGGTGAAACACGTCCAAGCGATGGCAGCAAACCCCCCCTCACCCCCGGTGCTGAGCGGAGGGGCAGCAGGTCCAGGTGATGGGTACCCCTATGGGATCCCCCAGCCCCTTGGGGCCACTGCGGCCACCAGCCGCTGCTTGCTGGCAGCCAAGGGACCTGCAGGCAGCCCCAGCAGGCAGGGCTCGGGCCCTTGTTGCCCTGCCAGATCTTCCCTAACCCGGACATGCTTAAATAACGAGTGAGGATGGAGGGGGGAAGAGCCAGCCCCCCAGGTTTTGCATCCTTGGGGCCATTTGCTTTGCTGGGCAAGGAGCCAGGAGGCACAGGCAGCCCCATGGCCCAGCACCGCTTCTGAGGGGGAATAACAATAATAATAATAATAATAATAATAATAATAATAATAATAATAATAATAATAATAATAAATCGTTGAGCACGCAGAGGAGCAGAGGGAGATGACTGTCACAATGGGGTCACCTTCCCCGATGGGGACACAACCCCGGCACGTGACCCCTGAGGCCAAGCGCTGCAGGTACGGGGGGGTGATGGCCGGCACAGAGGGAGCGTCCAGCCGGGGATCCCCCCCCTCCGTGGCTGGCCGGGCGGTTGTGTAACGGGAGGAGCTATTCCGGGGTTTGAGCACATTATATAAGCCACGGGCCACCTGGCCGGGAAAACGGGAGCTGGGAAGGAAGAGGAGGAGAAGGAAGAAGGGCTTTTGGGATCGGGGACCCCCCCAGCCAGCAGACACCCAGCAGCCGGGACTAAACCCACTGGGTGACCTGCACCCTGCAGGCACCCCCCGCCCAGCGATGTGGGGTGGGTGCCCTCCGCTCCCCCCTCCAGCAGCCCCTGGGACCTGCTGCCATGTGTCCATCCGCAGCCGGATCCGGCCCCCGGGGCAGGAGACCCTTTGCCCAGAGGGGGAAGCACCATTTTCCTTGGCACCAGGCATGAAACCAGCCAAGAGCCCTGCACGCCTCCACCTGCCTGGCACAGCCCCTGTCACCGTCCCCACCGGTGACCGAGGACCAAAGGCTCCCCTAAAAGCCGCCCAACTTCTGGCTCCGAAAGCCCCCGTTTCTCCCTGCCAGGATGAGTCCCTGGGGCAGGGGGAGGCAGGCAGGATGCAGGGGTGGCACTGTGTGACGCCGCACTGGCGGAGAGGGACAGAGCAAGGATGTTGTGTGTTTGGACACCAGCACCACGCGCTCCTGTCCCCAAAATCCCCCCTGTCGTGATGTCCCTGTGCTCCTGCCAGAGATGAACCCACATGCCAGGGCAGAGAGACCAGCTGCGGCACGAGCGCCTACACCCCATAAGATGGTTCTCAGTGTTTGCCATCAACCCAAGACACCCCCAAACTCTGGCAGCCCCCAAGTGACCCCCCCCCTGCAGCAGCAGGAGCGCAGGCAAGCCAAGAAACATCCACAGTCTGAAATCTCCTCTGCTCCAGAGGGGATGAATGAGCCCCGAGTCCCCTGAAATCCACCTGCTCCCCACCAGCTGTGATCCGACCCCTCGCCACCTGCCCCCCTTGTGGCACAGCCTGGCCATTCCTGGGGACAAACCTCCCAAACCTAGGAAGGAGAAGCAGAAAATTGCTCCCGAAAGACAAGCCGGCAAGCCCGGCTGCCAAGCCTTGCCCCTCTCTTTCCCCCCGCACGACACCTGCAGGGTTTGAAATCTCACCAGCCAAAGCGGGAGCTGCAGAGCCCCCCTCCGCGGCACGGCCCGGGGGTCGGCGCAGCAGAGAGAGGGGCTTCGGGGCCGTTATCTCGGCCTCGTCTCCCACCCGCACCCCGCAAGGCACCAGCATCTGCTGGGGGCTCATCGCCGTCCCGTCCTTACCGGCCCGGTGGGAGCCGAAACGGGGTGGCTCGCTGCCCCCGTCCCGGCCTGTCTCCCCACAACACGGGGAAAGAGGCACACGGGGTGTCCCCCAGCCACCTCCCCAGCACCGGCGAGCAGCCGACACATCCGTGTCCCCGGAGGGACCCCCTGTGCCCCAAAAAGCATCTCACCTCCAGGCTCCTCGCCCCATCCGCACCCCCAGGAGCATCACACCCCAGGGATGCCCCCGCCACCCCTCATCCCAACTGCTCCCAGCACCCACGAAGCGCTGCACCCCTTGCTCAGCCCTGCCCCCCGCGTCCCTTTGGGGACCCCAATTCCCGCCCCCTGAGGA
>VFFE01007109.1:0-18877 GCA_008921705.1 Burhinus oedicnemus | reverse complement strand
CCACCCTGTACCCCATCCCACCCTGTATCCCATCCCAACCTATCCTGTATCCCACCCCATATTCCACCCTGTATCCCATCCCAACACATAGCCCATCCCATCTTATCCCGTATCCCATCCTGTATCCCATCCCATTCCATATCCCATCCCATCCTATCCCGTATCCCACTCTGTATCCCATCCCATCTTATCCCGTATCCCATCCTGTATCCCATCCCATTCCATATCCCATCCCATCCTATCCCGTATCCCACCCCATATCCCATCCTGTATCCCATCCCATTCCATATCCCATCCCATCCTATCCCGTATCCCACCCCATATCCCATCCCACACCTTACCTCCTCGCCACGATGTCCCACCTTGCCCAGTGCCAGCCCAGCCCTGCCCACCCCCTCCTAGTTCCCAGCTGATTTACCAGCGGTGCCTGGGGCCACATGGGGCACCCCCCATCCTGGCGGGTGCTGGGGGATTTGGGCTGGCCAGGGGGGCTGGGGCGATGCGGGACAGGTCAGGTCCCCACCGGGGACTTTGCCCAGCACTGCGACACAGGTGATGAGCTGGTGTTAACGAGCCCATCATTAATTCTTATTTCCTTCAGCGATGCTGAGCACTCAACCTCCTTGCAAGCCAGGAAGCGGGGAAACTTGGGGGGGGGGAACTCCCAGTACAACCAGTGCCATCAGCTCTGGTCCCAGTTAGCCTGGTGGTGAGCAGCAGCGTGGCAGGATGCAGCCTGAGAAGGAGAGCTCAACCGGGGTGGAGCAAGGGGGGAGTGAAGTGACTGTGAAAAGGGAAGGTGCATTGAAAAATCCCCAAAAGGACTAAAAAGAGAGAGAAAGCCCCTGCGGCAGCACTGAGCCAGCCTACCAATGCTTGGGGCCACCTTCAGCCCCCCAAAACCTCCCTGTACCATGCCATCCTGGTGGGGGACAGGGTACCCAAATCTCCCCCAAACCACCTTGAAACCCTGCACTGTGCTCATGGCAAGGGATGGGGTACCCAAACCACCCCAAAGGCACCCCAAAACTGCCCAGTGGGGTCATGGCGAGGGCTGGACTGCCCAAACCACCCTGAAACCATCCCGGCTGCTCTGCCAGGGTCCCAGCCAGGGACACGGTATGCACCCGGCTGGGGATGCCTGGTCCCCCCAGTGCCACCCACCCCGTGCCTCAGTTTCCCCTGCGCTGCACTGGCTACAGATTCTGCCTTAATTTGGCTGCTCGTTCCCAAGCAGGGAGCTGACAAAAGCACCTGGGTGTTGCTCCACAGCAGGTTTGGCCTCGGAGGGGGGATTTGGGGAGGGAGCTGCAGCAGGAACAGGGATGGGGAGCCAGAGCTTGGGTCTAAGGAGGGCTTTTGGGGGCAGCCCATGCTGGAGAGACTTGTCCGGGTGGGGATGTCCCCACAGTGGGTGGCAGCTGGGCGATGCTCTGCTCCCCAAGACGCTCTGGGGAGGACTGGACCAGGGACCAAACCGCTCCCAGCAGCACTGCTCACTGGCACCAGCCCAAAATCACTCGCCACGGCCAGAGCTGCTGTCCCTCACCTTCCTCCCCATCCTGGCGCACGGGGATAGGGGTCCCCATGTGTCGAGGTGGCAGCAGGTCATGGGAACAGGTCCTGCTGGGGTGGAGGGTGCGAGCATCCTCATTCCACGAAGATTAAACACACATTTGGGGTTGTTTCCTACCGGCTGCTCTGCAAAACCCGCATCCCACATTTGTTATCCATCCATAGTTAAACTCGGCAGCACGACAAGGCCAGACTAAAATTCCCCATCTGCTGCATGAGGAGGGGCTGGGCCAGACCCTCCCCAAATACGAGGGGACAGGGTGGGGGTACAGATGCCCAGAGCCCCTGCACCTCCCCAGCATCGCTGCCCCTGAACCAAGCAGCCTGCCCAGGGGGAGCCAGGGGTGGTGGGCAATGGAAGCCACCGGCAGATGAAAGCCATGGGTGGGAGCCCGGCGGGTCACGCAGCCGCAGCAGCCTCGGGTGAGCGGGGACACCCACCAGCGGCCGGTGCCGTGGGGACACGGAGACTTCCCAGAGAGCTGCTCCACACCAGTGCCAGCTGCCCATGGGGTGTAAGATGTCTGTGTCCTCCCGTGGCAGGGCTGCCTGAGCGTGCATGCACGCATGCACACACATGCACACCCACACACTGCTCCCCCCCCAGCTCCAGCACAGCCTGTCCCTGCCTGAAACAGCAGTGGGAGCTGGGAGAGGGTCGTTTGGGGTGGGATTGTGGCTGAGCACGGACTGCAGCCTCTCCAGGCTGTTATTGTAGGGACTACGTAAACAAGGGGCTCGGCCATGCGTTGGACCGGCTCTATTAAACTCTGGCCAGGTACTGGGGCTGGGAGCGGCGGTGCAGCCCCCAGAACAACCCCAGGGCCACTGCTGCCTCCCCCTGCCTCTGCCTTTGTCCCTGCCATGTCCCCTGGGGGGGGAAGAACAGATGCCACCTTCTAGGAGAAGCCTCCTAGATGGTCAGGGCCTCTCCTGATTTAATGCTGGAGGGGGAAAACGGCCCGTGACGGGGAAAATCCAGCATCCCCAGAGCGAGCCCATGCCCTTTGCACCACCGTTATCTTTCCAACACCCGCAGCGTCCGCAGTGCTGGATGATGCATCAGGCCCTGGGAAACAAAGAGGATGGAGGGGGGAGATGCGGCCGGACTCCCCTACAGCAGTAAAAGCAGCGCAGGGAGACCCTGGCACGGCTCCCCAGGCTTGGCTGGGCGCTGCCGGGAGCCAGGGCTTCACAGCGGGGCCACATCGGGCTTTGGGCAATAACCTGGGAGAACAGCAATGGGAGATGTAGTACAGCCCAGCCCAGGGTGCAGGATCCCAGCCAGAGAGCTGGGACCGGCAGTGAACACAGCCAGGACTATGCCTGGAATGGGATGGAGAAAGGCAGTAGTCATCCAGGTGAGAAAAATGGAAAAAAACAGCAAGAAAAAGCTGGCTGGCAGGCAGAGAGCTGGGGTGTGCAGCCGGGAGAGCGGCGTGAAGGGATGATGTGGTGGAGAACAAAAGAGGAGAGATGGAAGGAGCCGGGAGAAGGGACGGTAATTGCAAGCAAACGGGCAGAGCCAGCCGCGGCTGGGGGGAGAGGAAGAAAATAATCACTTGAAAGAAACTGAGGATTTGGGAAGGGGGGCAAAAAAAAAAAAAAAGGCAATAAATAATTAAAGGAGATCAAACGAGGCAGGCAGCAGAACAGGCCTAATTGCAAGGATTCGTACTGAGGTTCGACATCTCCGCCAGCCGCCTCCTGACGCAGAAGAAAGGGCGGCCGGGAGCGGCTCTGCCATGCGGGGAGCGTGCTGTTGGCGCAGCACAGGCAATAGCCCCTGATCAAAGCTCGGCACTGACTTCCTTGATGCTCAGCAACCCCGCCTGAGCCGGCGAGGGAGCGGGGAGGAAGGAAACGCCAGCAAATTGGGGGGATCAAAGCAAAGGCATGAAGGGGAAGGGGCTGGGAGGCACTATTGTCCTGGAAGAGCCTGGGATGCAATGGGGACCGGGCATCTGAACAGCCCCGTGTGCGCCCGGAGTGACCTTGGGCCATTCGATCGTGGCCCAGCGGCTGGAGGCTCCCATCGATTTGGACTTGACCCCGTGGCCACGCAGCTCCGCTTGGTGCCGGGGTGGGTTTGCTGGGTCTTCTCTGGCTGTCCCAGGGCTCCCTAAGCCTCCTAACCCTCAGCAGTGATTTTTCTTCCCCATGGATTTGTCCAGCAACTCTTTGAAGCCCTGGGAAACATTCTGCACCCGAGTTGTGCCGCGACAAGGAGACCCCCACGTCCCGGCACCCGCCTCCCTTGGCTCATTCAGGAGCTGCCGCTCGCTGTTTTCCTTTGGCATGTCCTGACTCAAGGAGAAACAAGTACAGGAAGGAAAAATGAGCCACCAGACCCCTTCCAGCCTGAAAAGGCCTCCGAGCAGCCGTTCATCACCAGAGCCAGCCTTTGCTTTTACAAGGGCAACCCTCCCGGAGCATCACCCAGCACGGGAGAAGCAGAGCCGCGCTGCTGGCCACGAGTCCCTCCGGCTGCGTCTTTCCCCAGCTCCCACAGCCTCCTCCGTGACACCATCCGATCTGCCCCAGGGTCCCCAAGGACCCCCGCAGGCAGCAGGTGCCAGGGCCGGGCAGAGCGGTGGCAGAGCTCAGCTCGAGCGCACTAACCTCTCCTAACAGGCAATCAAATCCCCGCCCCGGCAGGAGTCCCTGCATATTAATTGCACTGCGTTATCCAGCCATCTGTTCCCGCAGCCAGGAAAAGAGCAGTCCCTTTGGTCTCCTTTATTAACAGGTTTCCCTGTAAATGCAAACAAACCCTCCCGTCTCGGCGCCGCGCTCCAGATCCGCTTTGAGGCACCCGGGAGGGAAGCGAGAGCTCGCGGGCATTTTAGTAAATCAAGAGCAGCGAATGCAAAGGTGGTGATTTCACGCTGCCTGTGGCCAGGGGGAGAGCCAGGGGAGCATGGGGGGGGAGGAAGGAGAGGAGAGGCCTCTGCAAAGCCAAAACCGCAGATCAGATGGTTTCTGATCCTCCTGCTCACATTGAAGCCTCTCGCCACCGCCCTGAGAAGGAAGGGGGAAGCTGAGCCGGCTGCAGGGGAAATCCACCCGTGTCCCCGGCTGCGCCCGACCCACCTCGGGGTGCATTTCCCCCTCTCCTTTCCCTATTCACCTGCCGAAGCACAGAGCCCAGCCCGGGTTGCTTCACCATGGGACGGTTTTACCCCGCTGCCAGGGCTGACCCTGCCCGTAAGCAGCGCCTGGTACACCAGAGGGGCTCTCGACCACAGTTGGCGGGATGCTGGATCCGCTTGGTGAAGCCAAGTGGGAGCTGGCTCTGCCAGCCGGCGAGGAAGTCGCTACGCCTGCCGAGCAAAGCATGAAGCCTCCGAAAGAGGATGAGCCACACAAAGCCTGCTGTGAACCGCCAGCCCCAGTAAACCGAGGCTGAGCAGCAGTGACAGGGGGACACCAGCATCCTTGCGAGGTACCTCCAGCCCCTCTGGTTCTGCTCCTTTCCCAGAGCTGGGAAGGCAGCCAGCTTTGGCAAGGCAGAGGCTGCACCCAACTGTCTTCCTGTTGTTGTTTCCCCTGCTTCTCCGTCTCCTAAATATCACCGGAATGCCAGCCATTGTCCCCAGGCTGCGGGGGTACCAGCCCTACCCAAAGGCAAGCTGTTGCTGCCATCTCCCGGTCCCCACTGCCCAGACCCCTACCGGGGTGAGATGGGGCTCAGGGGTGGCAGGTCTGTACCCCCGCTCTTAAACAATGCCAGGAAGAAAACACAGTTTTCCCAGGATCGAGGGACACGTGGCTGCCAGCCTGCACCCTGCTCCTGTGGTTGGTCCCACCTGAAGCCACCCCTGGACACTGAGGTCAATCAGGATGAAAGACTCGAGCCGTAACGCTCACCGCTTGCTTTTCTCCTCGTTTCCTTCTCTCCTGCACTTTATCGTGTTGCCCCAGCAGGAGTGGCAGGTGGGATCAACTGACCTGACATCTGGCCATATGGAGTACCTCTACTTATTACTTTTAATACGCATGTCCTCAGTATCTTCACATCTGGGCTCCAGCACAGAGCTGAGCTGCCTAAGGAGGAGACAACTCCATGCACATAAATGATGCTGCAATGGAAGATGTCAGATGCGTAAAGACCATCGAGACAAAAGCCGGCTCAGTAAACAGGATGAAACCCAAGAGCTCTGAACAGGGCAGGTTTTTCGCCTCCGCTCAGACCTAGCCACAGCAGGTTGGTTAATCACCTCCATGGGAGGTTAAAACCAAAGGCTGCCGGCACCGGAGTGAGCACCGTGAGTCAGCAAGGTGACCACACCACAGCAGCTTACAGGACAGAGGATGAAGGTTGTGTCTCTCCTTAGAGAGGCAGCACCAAGAAACAACGTCTAGGGCAAAGCGCCAGCTTATCTCAGTACACCCAGCTAACTCCTACTTCTCCTGAGGAGGGGTACACGCCCTGGTTCCTTTTCTCCTCTGGGGAATCTGTTCAGAGAAGAGAAGGGGTGGGATGTCCTTGTTACCTTGGCAAACCATCTTCAGTCTTCATGGCGATGAAGTTATCCACCACAGCTATGTTCGGCCAGGGAGACTGCACATTTGGCCAAGCGGAGGACACCTATACAAGTTAATTTCTCACCTTCATCTAATATCCTCCTGGTCCTTCACTGCAGAAAGCCACAAGAAGGGTGTCTTATTTCCCTTCCCAAAACGAGAGCTGATCTCCAGGCACAGGGAATGGCTGCAACTCCAAGCATGAGGCATGGGATTGTTTGGGCAAAGAAACCCAAAAACGAAACAGTGCAGAAGGAAGGGACACTGTTAACACTAAGGGGATTTGAAGGGGACCCTGAAGAACCTAGGAGTCAGCAGGTGCTGGGAAATAATCCTCTTCCACCTCAGCTCCACTTACCCATCCTGTCCCCGAGTCCCTACCAGTCTAAGCAAAGCTTTCTGCTTGTCCATGCAGTTCCCCCGGACTTCGCTGGATTTGGACTGCTGACACAAGAAAAAGATAGAATAACCTAAGCAACGCTATGAACCTCAAGTTCTATCTGCTCTACCTGCATTTAAAATAGCAGGACTAGAACAAGTGTGTATTATTTCCCTCCTGGCGGCAAGGCAAGGCTTTCCCTGCAGCCATTAGCTCAGCGGTCTCGTATCATAGTTGCCCTGGACCACCTGGACACACACACCGAGGGTGCAGACCACCACCTCTGGCAGATGGGTACACACTCTGTTTTTAAACAAGCCTGTGCTGCCTGTTCCTGCATACAGAATTGCCGACAGCCCTGCAGCACCCCTACGTCCAGCAACCTGCTTCATGGCGCTCTGCCACACACTTCCCATTTATTGAACGCAATCTCCAGCTGCATTCCCCAGGCCTGGCCAGTCACTCCTCCTCTCAGCGTCCTCCAGTTCCGACATCTTCCCCTGCCTCACTCCAACACAATCTTTAATTCTATTAATACCACCTAATAATTACTTTGTTCCAAGCCTGCTGAGTAATGACTGCTGACGCTTCATTACTATTTCTGTGAAGAAACCAAGGTTTAATACACTGAATTTCTGCAGAGAGGAGCGGCAAGAGCTGTGCTGGCTGTCCTCTCTCTGCCTACGTGTTCTACAGGGCAGGGAAAGAGCCAAGCACTTTATTCTCACGGCATCTTCAGTGTCACAACTGTGTGATCCAATTCAGAATGAACTAGATTAAACTAAAAATAGCTCAAAAGAGTCAGAATACAAGCAGAATACAATACAGTGGAAGAAAACAGCCAGTGACCAAAAAGTGTCTACCACCTTTAGATCTCTTCCTTAAGAGAAGCTTCTACACTATGTTCTCTCGCTCAAACCAACGCTCCCCTCAGTTCCTCCAGAGGTGCTGGGCTTTGGCATTTCCTTCATCTAATCAAAATAAAGTCTGTTCAACTTCAAATTCAACCTACGTGGATTAAAGCAATTCAAAGCAAAAGGGTAAGCAGCCCACAGAGCACGGAGGAAGAGCGAATTAATAGCTTCCTTCATTAAAGCTTACCTTCAAAGAAGTCAGCAACAGAACTCGTCATCACCATTTTCTTGCAGACATTTATTTTTGTATTCACACGAGCATGAATGTAAAAGAAATTTATGTAGATGCTAAATCAAGGCTTTTGTTCCTAACTAGAAAGAAGTCACTCTCAGCATTTTAACTATTTTCTTAGAGCAGGACTGACGTTTCAACCACTGTGCTCTTTTATTAACTCTTTTAAAATCAAATTACATAAGAGATTAAGGCAACGCAAGGCAAGAGAGGTAACGTCACCTCCTGAAAAAAACCACTTCTTGGATCACTTCACTAAGTTATCCCTTTCACAAGCCTCTTCACCCCATCCTGATCTTATTTCATCATGCCTGGTTTCCCAGCTGCTGCGCCGAACAAGTAGCCCAAGCCAAAACCCAAGCAGCAGCACAGTTGAGCGTAAACGGCTCACCCACCTTAAGAGACTATTTCATGACTACAGAAACTGATAACCTTTCAGAGACCTACAGCATCTAACTTCAAAATACAAGCACATCAGGACAATTCCAGATGGTACACTGAAAAAATGAGGCTGTTTTATTGATGATTAGACTCTGCACTGGCAACAATCATTAAGCTAATACAGACAGACTTCAATCAAAGCATGAGCTTTGAATCAGAAGTCGTAAAGTGACATGATGCCTTAATAAATTAAGGAAGTTGTTAATGCCTCTCCATCATCAACTCTTCACTTGAAGTTCTTCGCAAACTCCTCTCCTTTCTTAATAGAAGCCTTCAGCTCAGACATGGCCTCAGCAATCATCTTCTCTTCAAAGGGGGAGATCTTGCCAATACCTAGGTTCTTCTCAATTCCATTTTTCTGAGGGAAAGAGGATTTAAGGATTAACCATTCATCAAATGACCTACAGAGTAACTTAACAGCTCTGATTAACTATTATCCAGCTGAGATGGAGACCCAGCCTGGGAGCACTATCATCTCTAGTCTGCCAACCCTGTGCTTCCTGGCAAGGCTCAGAAGCCTCTTATCTGTAGCAACTTCTACAGCCTTCACAAACTTCTCATTCACTGTTCACAAGCATGAAACTTGAAGCTAGCCCATCAGCTCCTTCAAGAGGAGACAGATACCAACTGCTCCTTCATGCCTCTTCCTATCTTCAAAGTCACCATTTGGCAAGAGAATTTCTCTCCTTTGCTGTATGCCCTTCACTTGCCAATGGCTTACAGTCTGAAACTGCTTCAGAGTTGCACTCTAGGTTTTCAAGATCTCATGCCCACATCCGACCCCTTCGCCCTTAATATCCCTCTACTTCCATTCCCCCACCAGCTAGCACCTAGCATACACCATCCTTTGCATCCCAACAGCCACAACAGGGCTGCAGCATCCTTGTTTTTCACTCCACCCACAGGGTAAGGGTGACAAAAAGAACACTTCTTTCAGAGTTCAGTAGAGGTCCTGAAAGCAATCTATTAATCCTAATCCATGCTGTAGCTCCCCATGTGCCTCAATTTCTGAGGGATTTGCTTGCAGCAGATCAAGCTGAGGAGACAGGATTGCTGACTGGTTAATCATACAAAAGCCCTTCACAAACAGGCACTGACTTGAGGCAAGCGTGACCTCTCAAGACAAGTCTGAATCTCTGGTTACTCAGCGACCTGCAGTCTAACAGCATATAAAAGCAGCAGCATACCTGTCAAGCATGAGGTATATGCCTAAGTATAATACCCGAATACTCAAGAACTCAAAGGTATGCTCAGCTGTTAACTTCAGCGATACCTAGCACTAGACTGAATTGAAATCACTCCGTAAAACCACAAGACTACATCAGTAGCTGCTGTTTAAAAGCCCCATCATTTAAAGTACATACTCCCAGCAGCAGAGGTGTAGAGAAGTATGGGCTCTCCGTCTCTTCTGATCGAACAAAGGCACATTCAATAACCCCTTCCTTTCCATTCATTGCATCCACCAGAGAGAACACAAATCGAGCGCCAGCATAGGCCATAGACAAGGTGGCAGATCCTGTAAAAGTCAAATCACTTTTAGAACAGTTCACATTGAAATTTAGTACTTTCTTTAGCATCAAAGGCTTCCACACTGATATGTTTACAGAGCTGCAGTGTCACTGACTTCAAGCTCACAGCCAGTTGGTTAAAGAAGCAGCTTTTGGCCAGCTACGTGCTATTTAGTCGACCAGATTTATAGGAAGGAACAGCTTAATTTGACAGAGAAGATTCTTTTTAAAGCCATACATGGCATAGGATCAGTTAATGTTTAGTCTTACCTACATACTGAGCTGCTTCTAGTACCACAGTTCAGGCAGTTGCTGACATGGCAGAGCAGCTAGATTTGTAATCAGCAGTTCATAATTCTGCACCACAGTTGTAAGTAAGATTAAACTGAAGAGGACTGCATCTATTCAGCTGGCCAACAAGAATTACTTGGAAGGTGTAGTCAAGAACCAACCTGCTCCTGCTTTAGCTTTGACAACTTCAGTGCCAGCTTCTTGAATCCTCCCTGTAAGCTTTTCCAGTTGATCCTGAGGAAAGTCTACTTTTGGTGTGCACTAGATTGGAAAAAAGAAGTTATTATCAAATACCAGGACCCCTCCAGATTCAGCATCAGGCCACCCACACCATGCTTTTTGTACCATTACAGTTGTTACCGACAGTTCTCAACCGGGAAAATCAGTTACCCCAGCTCACAGATTGCGTGACACTGACCAGCTGCAAGCGTTCACCAAGGCTGCCGGTTATTGCATGGACTGTAACAGGAACCTATCCATGCCTAGCTTGCTCAAGGACAAACCACAACTTGACAGCAAAACCACGGCTTCCCATGGTTACTTGCTACTCTGTAGTCCTTTGCACTAGACAGATGCCCTTCAAGCAAGTAACAAGCCTTAGGAATTTCAAATAGCCACCTTGAAAATATTTGGGTCACTGTGGCATTACGGAAGTCAAGAGCCTTATGAAGGATCTAGTCTGCCAGCAGTAAGTTACTGAACCTTCAGATACAGCTACGCAAGTACGTTAAGCACAGCTGCTGCTGTCCCGATCGATTGTCTCACAGAAGTACCCTCTCAGCATTCAGCTGCTTCAAGCCCTTGCTCTTATTCCCTATGAACATCCTTCTGTGAAGGATACTTTATTCCCCACTTGGAGCAAAGCTTTTTTCCCCCCCTTCTCACAGACTGCTCCTTGGCCACATCCTAGCCATCTCCTGCTCCTTGGCCATATCCTAGCCATTTCCTCACGAAGCTGCAGCCTGCTTTAGAACTGCATTTCATTCTGGCTTAGACGCATGAAGGGAGCCTCTCCCTGACTACCAGTCATTACTGAAGCAGGCCTCCCCACACAGCTTGAACTATACCTCCCCATTTCAATGCTGCGTATTGAAGTGGTGTTTCTAGTCCACCACAGCAAAATCAATTTCATTCTCCTGCTGAAGCGAGGTATTCATATCATGAAATACCTGCCGCAAAAAATAAAAACCAAAACAAACACTGCCAAGACATCTGAACACCCACATCACACCTCAGTTCTTATCCCAAACTCCTTTAGAGGAGAAGGGCTGGAACTATTTAAACCACCCAGAGGAGTTCAGATTTAGCTCATCGCCTTCCAGTATCTTGTACCTCACCTCAGAATGAAAGCAGCTGTAAGAGCCGGGAAGACTGTCTCTGCTGCATGGCACCTTACATGCCACCACAAAGGCACTTTACATCAACTCTTAACGTATTGGAGAGGAATATCATATAGTGTAATGCCACACATGGCAGCTACTATGACTTACCTGAGAGATCAGAGGGATGATAGTCTTCCCAGCATGGCCACCAATAACCGGAACGCTTACTCGAGCTGGATCTAAGCCCTAAAGGAAACATGAAACTCTCCAGCTTCTGAAGCATATGGACAAGAAAAACATTTAAAAACAGCATGCTTCATTTTCTGCCCAGGGTTTTTGGACACATCTATAATCCAGGGCTAGACAGGGCAGGAGTTTCAGAGGCAGCTACACTCCAGGGACAAAGTCAGACCTACAGAGTTGAACCCCAGGTTACTCTGATAACTTTAGACAGCTACAGAATATTAGTAATGCAAGTTCAGATAAATAGCAGCACAAGTACAAACTCCGCCAGGGCTATTAAGAGCAGTAACCTGTTACACCTCCTGATACTTTGCAGAATATCCTGTAACATGCAGCACAGATAGTTTGACTTGCAAATACATACTACAATTCAACCTCTCCTCCGGTTGCACCAGCAGGGTTGAAAATGCCAACAGAATTAAAGTGAACGTGTAGCTCGCTCACGAGTGACAGCTACAAAAAGGAAAGGTCAAAGTCTCTTGAACCACATTTTGCAAGAAACCCTATCCCCAGGCTCCTCTAGAGAATGGAAACAGGGAATCATTGCCTTTGCCTCTAGCTCCACAGAAATCCAAGCCCTTTTGCCTCTGTGCAGTGATTTTAAAAGCATTTTTGATAGATCTGATGATCAAAGCACACCATATCCCTCTCCTCCAGAACTTGTTACTACGGCCTACCTTTAGTTCAGCCACAAAAGTGTTCGCTCTGACAATGTCCAGCGTTGTAACGCCAAAGATTCTGTTGGGATTATACACACCATGCTTCTTGAAGACTTCTGAAGTTATTGGGATGGTTGAATTTACCTGTAAGCAAGAATAGGCAAGCATTGATTAAAACCAGTATAATAATGAAGCCTATGCATGAACTGAACAGGCCAGTAAACAATCCGAAGTATACTTCAACTTGAAGCCAACTGTAGCCAATTACTCTAATTCCTTAATTGAACAACAATTTACAGTCAGGCTGGAATAAAAATCTTCCATTTTAAATAACCATTAGGACAACAAATTTGTTCATTCACATTATAAAGGCTCCTCCCTTAGTGAGCTAAGACTTCTATTCCAGCTAATACACCTGCATGTATTATAACCATAGTCACACAGATGTTGAGATATAAAGCACTTTTGTAACCAAGTTTCCTCTGACTTAAATATAGCCCAAGAAAAATGGGTTAGTAGAACCAGGCTTTTAGTTCTGTTCTGCAAATACCCTGCAGAACTTAAAGATACTGGTCAAAACTAACAGCAACTCACAGATTACTCTAGTATTCTCAGTCTGGATTTTTTTTTCCCCTCTGTATTTTGAAGGTCTCCAGAAAACACTTACCGGGTTAGAAATAATACAGATCATGGCTTCTGGACAGTGCTTTGCACAGGCAGATGTCAAAGTAGCAACAATGCTAGCATTGGTGTTGAACAGGTCATCACGGGTCATACCTAAAACATACCCAGTACAATATTTTTAAGTTACCCATAGTCTACACATTAATGGGCAAGCAAATCAATCAAAAACCAACATCCTGCTCTGAATAGAGATATGTCAACTTTAGCTTCTGGTTTCATATATCAAGAGAAAATTCTCCAGCTGCAGTAATGAATTCACTCCAAAGGTAACTCCTCTCACTAATAAAAGATTACTGACCTTTCAGATAGATCAGCCCTTTTCAGAACCGACCATTCCAGCTGTCAATTGTCTGAATGCATTTCACCTAGGCAGCTTGAAGTACGGTGTGACCATGCTGACCCACACCAGTACACCAGTGGTGCTCAGAGCAGCGTAACTGCTCCCAAGATGAATCCTCCTCCCCCTCTGAAGTCATCTGCACAGCTACAGTCTGAATGCAAACTGCTCTGGGCAAAATATCACTAGTCACATAAGTGCCACCTCTCATTTCTGTTGCAGCAACTACTTTAACCATGAAAAATGAAGCATTAGGAAGAGCTAGGCATTAAAGTCTAGAATTTTGTTAAATTCACAATAGGATACTGAAAAATAGAGTAGAAATGGAGCAGGTCAGAGATATTCTAGGAAGGATTAACTGCATTCATTCAGAGATTCTCTGAGAAGTTAACATACAATTAATGCAAAACAAATGGATTATTTCTGGTCTGATGAGAAACGAAACAAAGAACCAGGTTTTTTACTAGAGCATTGCTCTGGGCAAGAAACACTGAGGGAAATTCGGGATCACTTGCATGAAAAGTCTTTGCACCTCAACCCTACAGAGGAACTCCAGAAATCAATTCTGCACATTTTACAAGGGACAATCTAGGACAGGGATAAACGAGGGGTCTGATACCACAACAAGCTCTAGGTCAGCGTCATTAACAGACCACTTACATCCCAAGTCAACCTCACCATAAACCAACAGATACAGCTCTAGCTGAATAACAGTACTGCAGAGATACACTTCAATGAAGCCCTGGGGCTTTTTAACAAAGAGAACATACCTGGTTTTCTAGGGACTCCAGCAGGAATAACTACAACATCACAGCCCTTCAGACAGTCTGGCAACTGCTCAGGTCCCAGGAAGCCTGAAATGGAAGACATTCAGGGATCATGTTTTTGACAGTTATTAACTGTTATTACAGTTATTACACTCTGAAGTACAAAATTATGCCTAGAGGCACCCAATTCTTTTTTAAAATTTAGCCTTCAATTCAGACTTACGCTGAAAAGCAAAGAAATACAAGTATGGATAGACCTTATTTGATGTTTTCCCTTGTTTCAAAACTTAAAGAATGAGAGTGGTGGGAATCTCACATTCATCTGTTTTGAAAACCCTCAGTTCCTCCTGTTATGTATATTTACTTTCCAAAAAGCCTAGCTTAGCACTACAGTCAGTGCCCCCAAAGAACTGCACAAAGACACATTCAAGTAAAATGTAACCTTTTAGCGATCTTCAAATAAAATGAAGATCAGCAGATAAAATTTTCTTCGATTTCATCAGAACTTGACAGCTGCCCCTTCAGAAAAGCAGCACACAGAATTCACACAGACACTCAGGGAGCGTAAAGTCTATTTGTAGTCAAACTTTTAAATTTGACGTTCAAGCTTTTTTCCAAGATGATTTCACTGAACGTTTCCTGCCTGTTATTACGAATTCCCCTTCAATAGTGCAACCACAGGCCATTCACAGCTCCATGCGTATCAATCTAATCAGCTAAACCTTAACGAGTCATGCACTGCTTGGGAAAAAGGTACTTAAATTGATATTAAGACTTCAGGATCACGTGAAGATTCCCCTTCACAAGCACAGCAATGAGCATCTCCACATGTCAGCGACACCCGAGAGGACCCCTTCAGAGCACAGACGGTTTCCAGCGGCTCGCAGTACCTTTAACATTCGCTCTTGTCTCGATGTGGCTGAGGTCAGCTGCAACGCCTGGAGTGTGCGCGATATCGTAAAGGCTGAGCCTGCTCACCAGCGGGCTGTTCTTCAGGAGAAGGGAGAGAGGCTGGCCAATGCCTCCCGAGGCCCCCAGCACTGCTACCTTGGCATTGTTCTGAGTAAAAAAGACAACAAACACATTGTAGAGATGCTTTGGTAGTTACCGCAGCAGCGACCTTGGGGATTTCACCACCCTTTCTTTACTTTTAGTTCTATTTCTCAATTTTTTTATCAAGCACTATGCAAACGTGATTGCCTCAGCCCACAGAAAGCAATCATCACGACAGCCTCCCAAAGATCTTTGAGGTTTATTGGTAGGACAAGTTAGAGGAAAATGTTCTTTTGTGATCTCAAGCTCAAAAGGGAAGCAAGGCCAGGCAAAGAAACCAAAAGGATCATCTTTCTTCAGATGGAAATGTCTGCCTGAGACTAATACCTGCTACCCTGTGGGCCTAGGTCTGACTTAGGACAAAATCTGTTATGCGGTTTTTCTAGTTTTCATTGCCAGTATCAAAAAAATATGCCTTCCCATTTGACAAATCAATACATTTGATAGACTACAATAAACGTAACAACCATGGTATATATGTGAAGAAAATGTGTATGCCTGAAATAAATTCAAAATAGCACCTGCAGCTGCCTCAAGATTGAGCCCTGAGAACATTAAGTGACTGTAATTTCCAGCTTTGATCAAGTGAGGCTGAAAAGTAAAATCAACTTTGCTTTGTTGCCCTGGTGAACCAATTTTACTCTAACGTGCTCACTGAAAGAAAGTTATTTCTCTTGAAATAATTTCTCTTTATTTCTCTTGAGCCTTTGCTCCTTTTTGTAGAGAAAGTGTTGCTAGATGAGAGCAAAGCTACTTTAAAAGCCCCGAACAATCTTAAAATGCAACACTCTGCCAAAGTGATGGAGAACCAGAGGCTACTGCAGAGATGTACCATGGCAATACAATTACTGCTGATAAGGACGTTCTCTATCACACTGTCTTACCAGATAAAGCCATAATAGCTCCAAGTCCCTGCATGAACAGCTTAATTATTATGCTATGACAAGAAATAATCTACCCAGGAGCTAGACCAGCCTACCCTCAGCTCGGTTTTCTTGCTACTGCAACAAATGTAATTTAGTATAAGAGTATATTCTCCAAGGGGAAGCAAAGTCTAGCACTAGTCACTGCTATGCCCCGTATTTATCACTGAGCTGATACCATGAGGTCAAAATCTCACTGCTAATAAGTTTAATTCCTATAAAAATAATTAGACAAGCCTTTCTTGTAAAGCATATCTTTATAGCTATAATAATCATTCTGTCATATGCCACTGGGAACTGTTTATGTTAGAAGGCAGAGGTCGGGCTCTATTCTACCCACCACGTAGCAGCCGTCCTCTCCTGGTATCAAGAGTCACGCACCATGGATTTCAGCATATGAAGGATTACTGTTAAACCCCCAACTGCCACCTTTAAATCTCAATACATTTTGAAAGCCGGGGCATACTTCAGTAGAGGGAGGAAGGAAGCAGTAAGCAACACTGCGCCACCACCCATTACAGACCACCAGAAAGAGAAGTTCATCCAGAACTAATTGACCTGGCCACCCAGGTTACACCTGCCTGGAGAAAGGCTCCGGGCCAAGGGCCGCCAAGCGACGCCCAGCAGCACCGGGCAGAGACACAGCATCACCCCGGAACCGACCCCCCCCCCACGACCTGTGCTCCTCACCTCCCTCACCGGCTACAGACACCCCCGGCCCCCCTCAGGCCGCCGGCGGGCCCGGCCGCCCCCTCACAGAGGAGGGCCCGGGCTCGATGCCGGTCCCGAGGGGGTGCGGGCCCCGGCCGTGCCGGCGGGGCGTACCTGGGCGGTGGTGGCGAGGCCCCGGCGGAGGGCGGCGGCGGCGGCGGGACGGGCCAGGCGGGACAGCATGGCGCGGCGGCTCCGGTGACTCCAACGACCTCCAGGCTGCGGCGCCTGCGCGGGACCGCCCGCCCGTCTCGCGAGACTTCCGCTCCTCCTCCCCCGCCGCGGGAAGCCTCGCGAGATCTGGGGCTGACGTCACCCCTAGTGACCGCCCGGCGTCCCTCCTTAGCAACCAGGCGGGGCGAGCGGCCTGCAGCGGCGGCCGGCGGCGTTCGCCGGTTGTCGGGGGATGGCGGGGATGGAGCTCTGCGAGCCCCGACACCTCTACAACATCCTCAACCAGCACCGGCGGCGTCCCCGGCTGGCGGAGCCCCACTACCTGTGCCTGCTGGGTGAGCCCGCGGGCAGGGGCCTGCGGCCTGCGCTGGCCTGGCCTGGCCCGGCGGCCTGAGGAGATGGGGTCTGGGGGCTCCGGCCTACGGGGAAGAGCACACATCAATTCTTGTAATTGCTGGGGCCTTGCTGTTGGGGTGCTTCTCCCATCCCATTTCAGGTGCCGTGACCCGGTACTGCGCTGGCTTTCATCCCGTACGCTCAGCAGAAAGCAGCGGCGCTAAATATGTATATCCAATAGCCTCTCCTGGCACTTAGCCTGACAGCAGAGTCTGGATGGGGAAGTTCTATGCCTATTGCTGTCTTTTCACTGGCACATGGCATCCAGGTTCCTTCTCTGACCTGCTCTCAGACGTTTTAGATGTGGGCACAATTTCTTGACTGTTGCGCAAAGATTACGGATAGGCATTTGCATCTTGCATTGTGCCACTACTAAAAAAAGGGTGCCTGATACTGTGATATTATTTAATGTTTTGGTGAGGGACTGTCCTGGTTTCAGCTGGGAAAGAGTTAATTTTCTTTCCAGTGATTGCTGTGAAAGGAATGCCAATAATGCATATTGTTTTAGTTGTTGCTAGGGGATGTTTATACTTTTCAAGGACTTTGTTCAGCTTCCCAGAGATGCTGAGAAGGAGCATAGACAGAATAACAGAATGGCCAATGGAACATTCCGTACCCTGCTCAATATATAAATGGGGGTTGAACAGGGGGCTAGAATCCGCAGTCGCTGCTCAGGAAGGTACCAATTCACCAGGTGGTGAGAGTGACTTGTGTCATTATGAGTATTATTATCGTTATTTTCTTTTTCTGTTATTGTTCTATTAAACTGTCCTTATCTCAACCCACAAGTTTTTTCTTTCCCTTTCCCCTCCTTTTCTCCCTCTTCTCCCTGCCCTTCAGGGGAAGGGGGAGAACTGCATGAGTGGCTGTGTGGTCCTGGCTGCCTGCTGGGGTTAAATCACGATAGGGAGTCAGCCAGTTTGGGAGTGGGTTTGGGGTCTCTCTGGTGCCCCTTTTCCCATCTCCAGGGCAGCACAGAGCCACAGGTGCTGGACACCAGGAGGTCAGAGCAGCCCAGTGAGTGGGGCCATCCTAGGCCACAGGGCAAAGCAGGGATGGAGCATGGGACTGGCGCTGTGGATGCTGCAGTACCACACTTGGGTCAGGACTAAAGCTGCTGGCATCACTTGGTGTTACACATAGACTCACATCAGTATTGGTGTTCGCTATATCCACATCAGAAAGTCTGAGTTTTCAAAAAAACGAATCTCTTTCTCTGGTTGATGTCAGAGCCTGAATTCCCACTGACAGAATTACGAACAGGATTCTACCTTTAAAGCATCAAATAAACCAATTGCTCTGTCTTGGTTGTTTTTTTCAGATGTCCGTACTCAGCGTGAATACGATGAGAGCCATATTATTACAGCACGCAGGATTGAACAGGTGAGGGGATTGCCGTTCGTGTAAACCATCCCTGGATTTAGCAATTAGCAGTAAGCCAAAATTGGCTTAAAACCCACGGGAACTGTCGCAGCCTCCCCTGCCTGTTCCAGCCATGTTCCATTTCTGCCACTGGGGGGGCGTATTCTGTCACAAAGCAAAGGTGGCTTCAGTAGCCCAAAGGATTGGCACATAGGAGCTATATATCAGGAAAAATATTGCACAAGAACTAACATGATGTAGCTTTATCTCACAAATGATAGTGCTGGCATCTTTACCACTGCGGCTGATGAAGCAATCTGGCATAGTTTGCGTCATTTCTGATTTCTAACTGGGTCTTCCAGCGTCAAGTACAGATGTT
>VFFE01007108.1:1580463-1592163 GCA_008921705.1 Burhinus oedicnemus | reverse complement strand
CTCCCCCCCCCCCCCCCCAAGAGTTTATATAGCAAACTATTCTCTCTGCTAATGAATTAAAGTCAATAAAACCATAGTAGCTTGGTTTGAAGACTTCTGGTGCAAGTGTATGTATTATGTGGCCCGTGTCTTTTTGACATAAAAAGTTCTTCTATTACAGGTTGGCTAAATGCTGCAATACACACATTAGCCTACACAAAGAGCTTGCATGATTTATTTTGTACACAACCCATTTTAACAGAAGTAAGGATCCAGCTACTCAACGGACTGACTTGTCTTTCTTATTTAAATAAAATCAATTAAAAAAAAAAGCACAAGAGGTACATCTAACAAGCATTCTTCTCTACCATCTTGATAAAAATAAGGAAGACCCAGATGCAGATAATGCATCCAAATTCTGGATTTGTTACTTTCTGGCAGTTCTTGGTTCTAACAACAGCACCTGTATTACAGCAGTTCACAGAGCAGGAAATGAAATGGTGGAAGAGAAGTTGTACTTGCTGTCTCAGTTTGATTGGTCTGGCTGGCCAGCTAATAATGCAACAGTGCTTTCTTCCTTTCCACAGTCTCCACAAATGCAAAATACTCCCAATGTTTAAAAATAAAGCCACCTCTGAAGAATGCCTGTTAACTATGAATAACAAACTAAATTGCACTGCATGAACACTGTTACAAGTTTTATGTTTCCTCATTTACTATTGTTGAGGAACTACTTTGACATGAAAAATGCTTAGAATCAGAGATAGGAGAGGTTTAAGTCACTTGACAGTATTACCTGTTCGTTTTGAACAGAAAACCAAGGTTAGTCTACAAAGCAGTTATCCAGCATCCAGTTGTTTTTTCTTAAACACAATGTCAATGCAAGTTAAAGGACACACCTTTGTCACCACTTCTGCACTGTGATAGAAAGGATCACAGCTAAGCACCCTCTAGAGCACAAATTGGAAAGTGTAATCTTTTCTTTACAAAGTTCCCAGGAAAATGAGATATCTCACGTTGTGGTTACCAGATTCAAGGTGAAACAGAAGCCAGAAAGAATATTACTTCCTACAATGGTTCTGACATCCCCTGAGTGTCACAACTGAAACCAGTTTTGAAACATCTTTTAACTTACTGACACTCACATGGAGAGAATAAGATACAGAAGGAATCTAAAGGTGCCAATTTGATAGCTCCACAGGTGTGTTCACACATACCCTGAAGCACCCATTTTGGCAAGGCCCAACAGATCCATAAACCAGAATCCCTCTGATTATCTCTGCCTCCTGAAAGCCATTCAGCTTTAAGATCTTCACAAGATATTGCAAAGGCTACCGTCTTTTAAAGCCTATCCTTGGAAGACCTTGTTACAGAACAATTGCCAAGTTCACTCAGGACTTGAAAACTTGTATTCAACTGCAGACATTTTTCACCCATATGGATACCAGATAAGATGCTCAAAGTTTTAGAGTGCTTTTTATTCCTGTAAACCCTTCAGAACATTGCTATCTTGGTAAAAAGGTGCCTCATCTCTCAGTAAATAACAGAGCAGTACTTTGAAAACAGACACTGAGTATCCTTTCAGAGTAGCTCTGAAGTGTAAGCTGCCTTGTCTCCATCTAATTTTCAGTACAGCTGCTATTAGGAGCAAGAACACACCACCTTCTCTTTATAAGCCAATAAATGTATTTCTAAATGAGACTGTCAATACTTCATACTTACTTCAGCTCTCATCTATACATCTTGGAACAAGCTCCCTTAAAAGACAGAGGCAATTATTTAAAAACCCTGAAAAGCATAAATCTAACTGAACTTTTGATCTTGACTCTTATTACCCATTCTTGACTTTTTGAAGTCAAAGTTTTCCTTTGCTGTCCCTATCCACCAAAACCACTGTTCTCCAGAATTCTGCAAGTCTCAGCAGTTAAATACTGCCCAGGCACTCCCTAAAAAGCTTGAAAGCTTCCATCTACAGTAGTCACACCTGACTTACAAATCTAAAACTAGCCATTCCCCACTCAAGTAAGAGGCTGTTTTGGAAAGGCAAAGATTTATTTATCGATTTTCATGTATCATGTCAGACCAACTGATAAGATATTTACACAACAGTTTGAAATACACAGTATTTGCATTTCATACAAGCAACTAAGTGCAGCCTGTAATAAGTTTTCTATGCAGTATCCAGATACTCCCACTGCTACATAATTCCAGTTAAAAACCAACATCTGTAATGATTCCACAAGAATTTCCTATACCTGAGAAGTTTTAGTATATCCTTTCAAGAGGAAGCCTGCAATTAAAAAGCCACATACATAAACCTATTTAGAGGTTGTCATTCCAGTTGCAAATGACATGCTTCCTTTGAAGCAAGATCTGATATACTCTCCCTTAAGCCACATGGTACTTGTGATGGCCCTTCTTCAGAAGTGCTGTCTGCATCATCTCCACAGTTAAGCTCTTCGTTTTCTTGTTTGGATTCCTCTAGAGCCAAACTCTGCAGTGTCTCAAGATTGTCAGGTGCTTGCCCAGTTAGCCTCTAGAAAGAAACAGAAGACAGTGAACTTAATACTGTCTACTTAATAGCCAGCAAATAAAACTGTGCATATTTAATTAAGCAAACTAATTGTCTTCATTTGGAGATCACTGATATAATTAAAACATTGCTCAGTCACAGAAGTCTTAGACACCTGAGTTCAACTCAAATTGCTACCTCTAACACACAGACCACATCTGCTTTGTTGACTGTTAAGTCTTCCTTAGGTTCTTCCATAAGACAGGTTTTATCTTAGGCAACCTAAAATATGCTAAACAGCTTCCCAAGTTAAATATTACTATACAGGTTTAATTTCAGAAAAATTACTATATAACAGATTAAGTTCATAATTTTTAATCATAGATAATGAAGCTACATCAAGTCTAGATGATCTAGAAGACCCAGTTTCTAGCACTTAATGATCAAACTCAAAGTTCCTCACCCAACCTGATCTAAGGAAGAAAAACAGGACTTTAAGAGGCTGCTTTTGAGGCTTCTGGTTGTTTGGTATATCACTTAAGGCTCATTAAAGCCTCAGAATTGAGCAGCTTACAACTAACAAGTGAACTTAACTGTTGAGGAACTGCAGAGAAGTTTCCAACTACATTAGTTCTTTAAGTCCTTAAGTAATTTAATTTCTGCCTGTGGCTTTTTCACTAACAAGCAGCACTCCCTGCATACCAAAAAAATTCAAGTGTAGCAAATTAGTGGAGTCTTGAGACTAATCTAAATAATTGCACTAACTGAAAATTAACTTGATCGTTTACTTCTTGATTAATGAAGTTGCTTACAATAATCTTCCATTTTGTTTCCACCTCCCCAGTCTAATCAGAGAATCAAAATATTTGTCAGGCACCAAGCTTTGTAACCCAGTTGAGAGCTCAATCCCTACAAAAACAACCCAGCTGATAATTTTAGTATCAAGGTTCCATGGCTATATATTTGTAACACCTTCAGAGGCTGTTATAGACAATCGACTCCTGGTAAAGGAGTCATGGAATCAGTGACACAACTACCTGTCCCCAAGGAATTGTGAGAGGAAGCCGTTTTGAAATTTACAAGTTTATGAACCCTACAGACTTTGTGCATTAGCCCTTTTTGGGCCACAAAACTGGCAATTCCTCAACAAAACCTTAAAGAGCATAGGTGCTCCCTTCTCCCTCTCACTGCTTTGCTTTGTGTCCCTGCTGTTTCATGTTCAGTTCCTCAAAGGACACAGCCAATACACTTTGTTTAGCCAGCAGCCTCACACAAGCTATTAAACATTTGTATTAAAGTTATCTCAGAAAAGTGAAAATGAGAACCCTTCCTTTCCTTGTCACCATCTCTAACACGCAAAGCCTGTTCTGTTAAGACAGTAGGTTGAATCTTCCCTTCAGAAAACACACCTCTTAAGAACTTTCTCATTATTCCTATGGATTAAGCTGGAAAAACTCATTCCCTAGAAGGGGCTTTATGCCTCTGGACTAGAACAACCCACAGGAAACAGGTTAGACAGTAATTTAACGTGAAGTTTTGTGAACACACAGAACAGAAGTCATGATTCAAAAAAAATCTCTACTTGTCTCTCAATTTTTCTTTCTACATCATTAACTGAAAATTCAAGTACCTCAATCATGCTGGTCATATAATGCACATGTTCAGCAAGGGACATTAGCTCTTCATTTTCTTCTTTTAGGCGGGCAATTTCACCGTCTTTCTGTTCAATTTCTTTGTGCAGCTGAGTTCAGATAACAAAATGTTAGAACAAGAAGACAACACCCAGTGGTAAAGTAGTTAGTTATCTTTCACTAGCTACCTTTTCATTTTCTTGAAGCACTTCATACAGAGCCTTCCTCCTTTCTTCAGCCACTTCTTTCCAATATTGAGATGAAGGGCTTCCTGAAGTAAGAAGGTACAGTAAAGCAGTGCTAAACTGAGTTCCTGAGATCACCTTAAGCTATCTAACTTGTATACAAGTGTTCTATAAACTGTGATAACAAGAAGTCACTCCATAAAGGGTTTCCCCAAAGATTAGTTGTAAATTTGCAACTAGAGAAATAAGCTTACAGAAAACAGATCCCACACTGTATTAACAGCTATACAGGCAGCATCTTCAAGAAGCTGCCTCAAACATGGCAGCAGGCTTTGCAAGACAGTCACATTTGCAAATGTCAGTCTTAATGTGTACTTTGTGGAAGACAGAAGTCTTACTCCCAAGTCACTGTCCTTATTGGGCTTAATGGTTCTGAGAAACTGCAAACACAGCACTATGCCAAAACATGCTTTCATTTCAACTTAATTATTAGTCACTTGAAAGCTCATAGCCAAGCCAAAGTAACAAACTACAGGACTTCTTAACACTGCAGCACACAGTGTTTCTCAGCTACTGGTTACCATAAACTCTCTTAAACATTAGATATCTATACTGTATTCACTATACTATAGAGAGTAAGTATCATTAATACCTGCTAGGCATTACATAAAAAACCAAAGCCCTTATCTAACTGACAAAGGAACCATGTTTCAAGTTATATTCCAATGGAAGCATCGCTTTTTAAGTGCCAGAAACATTTCAGGAATTACCACATACCTTTTATCATGAGATCTACAGCTTCAATGACATCATTTGTATTCTCATTTTCTTGGTCTTTGTCCACAGACACCTCAGCTTTACAAGCCTTTGATGTGAACTTGTTGTTCCAGAGTTTCCTTTTGACTGAAGATTTCTTCTACATAAAACACAGGCAGGTTTAACTTCAGAGCAACATTTCAGTTTGTTTTTAAAACAATACAAACTTGAAAGTCTGCTCACCAGTGACTGCAAATAAGTCTTTATAAGCCCCAGTTTCTTCACATTATAGTTCTAGTTTAGACATCATCCTTAATACCCACAGGTTTAACACAAACTGCTAGTTTTTAATATTGTTTATTACTAAAATAATAGTAAGCTGAAGTTGTGTCACACTAGTTAGCAGATTATATGTTTTTTCAAATATATTAGTTTTGTTAAAAGCTCAAAAGCATTTCACTATGAGTAGAAATAATTATGCATCTACAGGTTATCTTCTAATTCATACCTCATTACGTCTGCCAACCAGGCAACCTGTTGCTGAAGGCTGAATCATTTTAAGAGTCCGTCTTGGGGCAGCACTGCATGTGGTGTCTGTGAGGTATTTCTGAAAAGATAAATATGACTCCAGACAGTTGCCACTCTTCTCTACATAAACAGAAACTTAGAGGTTTGTCATGCTTCCATTAAGGTAACCCATTGTTCATCTTGTCAAGACAAAGAGATGATACTTTAGTATAGGCTTGTGCAAAGAAGGGGATATAGTTATTTGCAGCAGAGCACAGACCTTTATCACATGAAGCTATGCGCAGTCCCTGCCTCTTAGAAAACCTGTACCCTTCATAAAAGAACTTAACAGGTCTTACAGCAGGAATATTCTGACTAGATTTCAAAACCAGCTACAGTGCAGTGACACACACAAACTTTAGCTGAAGCTCCCAAAGCTGTATTTGACAACAGCAGTATTAGACTCCAGGGGAGAGACAAAAGTGACTGCAATCACAAGTTTGCTTGGTAAATTCATACACATCACTTTAGGCAGTACCTATTTGTTACCTGTGAACACATGCTCGAGTGGTGTTCATTTAAATAGATGTGTTGCTTCAAATATCCATTAAAATGGATCTAAAGCTTTCTTGCTTCAATCCAGACAGGCTATTGTTTTGTATAAACAGTATGTTTATCACCTTTCCTGTCATGCATAAATACCCATTTCCTTCATTAAAGCCTTCTGGTTGGGTTGGTTACATTGCCACCATGGGACAGCAAACAATGGCAGACAACCAAGCAAGAATAGCCAGAATACAATGCCACACCAGCGTGAGAAAGTTACCAATTCACACTGTACTTCGTATGACAAGAGTTCGCCTTTCCCACGGTAGTTTCAGCGGCCAATTATCCTACTGTTGAACTAAAGGACAAATACTAAGTGCTGTGGGAACAAGAATCACACCGTGTCAGACACTGCTTGCTGCTATTGAAGGTTAGAGTTAAGTATACTCTGCCAAGAAATTATTGACTAATACTTGAGTTAACCCATTGAAAGGGCAAAAAGCTCCACTGAGGAATTTAGAGTCACTACAGGACAAGATTACTATGTGTCTAACTCAGACTTATCAATTGGCAATTATTCATTAATACCAGAAATGTTCGTTACAATCACTCTATCCCTCCTGATAGAGGGCTACTAGCCTCTATTTTGTATGGTATTTGTACAATCTCAAGTAGGGCCTACATTAAAGAGTCTAACAAAAGCATCTTGTAGCAACACTGGAACAGGTATAAATTCTAGTAACTTACCAGTCACCTCTTAAAAACCAAAATCCTTTAAGCATTTCCACTAACTCCAAGGCAACTAAGGCTCATGAGCATGACTTTAGAAACAGACCTGCCTGCATGAATACTTCAGTTGAAGCATGCTCACGTCAAGACAGATTTAACTCTAAAGTTCATTCCTATAAAGTGCAGAATACAGAACTTACTCTTCAACCCCTTAGAAGCCAGACTGATTCAGTAACCAAACTAAGGCTGGAAAATCAGCAAGCTCAAACTAAATAGGACTTGCTGAGCAGCAAGCAAAAAGTAGTCATAAACACGTATGCCCAAGCAGGACAAAGTGTTCCCAAGCCACGCTGCCTGCCAGGAGGTTACTCAAGCCAACAGGACATAAGCCAGGTAGAAGCACATTGCAACAGATCCCTTTGTATTCCTTCAGCGGATATAACTTGTGTCAGACACAGGGACCATTTCCCAGAGAACTGAGTGCAAACGTCTGAACAAAGCAAATTCTGTGTTTAAGACACTATTGATAAATGCCATCTTCTATTTTCTATCCCTTATCTGCTCCCATATTCTAGCTTCAAGACTTTAAAACCTATACCTGCAAAGATCCTGATGATTTTTCCACGTTCAGTTTCTGTTTCATTTTGGAATTCATAGGATCCCTGAAAAAAAAAAAAAACAAACAAAAAACCACGAGTAAAAACGTAGTAATACCTGACTGCAACTGAAGTTCAGAGACGCTAGTTACAGAAGATTACAATTCCAGTTTGTCAACTTTTACGACAGCATTAAAAATTCAGTCATGGCTCGCGCGGTCAGCAGGCTCTTCCAAAGCCCCTGAAGCCCCTCGGGGGGGGTTCGCCTGCCGGCTCCTCCCCCCCCCCCATACCAGCTGCAAGTGCGCGCTGGGGCTAAAAACGCAAAGCCTCGAGGAGACACCTCGTCTCGCGGCCACGCTAGCCCACCACAGATGCCACCGCAGGTTATAGGCCCCTTCAGCCTTTCCACAGGGATGAGGGTGTCACAGACGCACACCCAAGATGGCGCGGGGGGGGGGGGGGGGGGGGGGGGGGGGTACCCACCCGCTCCCGCCAGCCGAGTCCGCAGCGTCCCTCCCCCGCTCGCCGGCGCGGCCAATGGGGAAGGGAGGCAGGAGCCCGCCAAGACCCAAACGCGGCCATGAAAGCCTGCGGCGCCCCTACGCCCCCAAGCCCAGCGCACGCCGCCGCCGCCGCCGCCGCCGCCGCCGCCGCCGCTCACCACAGCCACGCCGCTCCTCTCCGCTCCCCTCGGCGCGCGCACCCAGCCAACCGCCCACCTCGCTCCCGCCGCGCGGCTATAAGGAGGGCGGGGGTGGGAGGGGTGGGAGGGTAGCAGTCACGTGACCCGCCAGCCGCTCTCCGAGCCAATCGCAGGCCGCGCTCCCCCATCCTGCCGGCGGAGCCACGCCCCGCGGGCCTCTGGCGGGAGGACGAGGGCCGGAGGGGAGTGGCGGGAGGCCTGAGGCGGCCTGAGAGGGGCCAAGGCCCGCAAGAGGTAGGGCAGAGCGAGTGCCTGTGCAGGTGGTCCGGGGAGAGCTTTTCATCTTGAGGAAGGTGAGAGGAAAACTGAGAGTACAGCACCTCAGCTATCCTGGCCCTGCCAGTGGCTCTGAGGGGGCACGGGCCTGTCTGGTGTACTCTGCCCCTAGGCTGGAGTACCTGAACTGAAGCTGTAGGAAATGAAGCACACAAGCATTGCCTGGTGCTCGTCGTGGCTATTAACACAGTTGTGTAGGAAGTCTGCTGGTTCCATATTCAATATCTCTCTGTAGCTCGAAACTAGATATAAAGTCTCTCTGACTGCTTCCTCTCTCCCATAATTGGTTGTGTTTTATGAAGACATTGTACCAAAACAAATTTAAATCATGTATCCACTTTATTGTCAGCACTTCTATCTAAATACAGTACAATCTGCAAAACCAGGGAAGAAAATTAACATGGTTAAGCCACAACTGATTTACAATAATCTTACATATGATGTAGAATACAACTCTCAGTTATACATAAGGTATGCTGTTAAGTTTGTTAGAGGCCACTTTACAATTATGTTCTTTGTAATATTCGCACATTTATCTTTTATTTATGCTAATAAAAATCTTCTGCTGACTTGTGAGTAAACGTTTGTAGAGTTAAGGACACATTCCTTGCAATCAACCTCCCATAGCTAGCCTAGAGCAGCTAGCGTTTTTTCCAGGCAGTATGATGGAGCTATTAGAAATTAGGATAATTACAGAGAGAAGTACCTATTTAGCATGCCGGTCTGTCAGTCTTCGTTTTGGAAATAAACTGTATGGCACTTAAGAGAATGTCTTAAGAGGAATGTCATGGTCCAACAAAAGAAAGAAAGGCAGAACATTAAAAATGATGAATTAGGAAATCTTTAAACAAGGATAAGGAAATAAAGCTGATCTCTCTTGCATAAACTTGTTCAGTCTCCCATTGACCCATTTAAACTTCCATTGTCCACAACATCCTTTGGCAAGTAGTTCCAGAGCACAAATAGCCATTGTCTAAAGAACACCTTTTTTTTTTTTTCTTTTGAACCCGATTCCTATAGCTTCATTTGATGTCCCCAGTCCCTGTACTCAAACAGACAACAAACAATTGGTCCTCATCTAGGCCACTGTTACACAGATTCTTCTCCGGTTCTCTCTCCCAGGTCTACTTAGCCATCCCTTACATGAAAGCTGTTCCATCTTTCTGCTCTTTTATGAACTGTATGCCAATTGATCTGCCTTTTTAGCCACTGCTGAACATGAGGTTGACATTTTTGTGGAAATGCCTGTCATAACTGACCTTATTCTTGAATGATGGTCAGTTGAAAGTCCGTTATTTGAGATGTGAAATTAAGATTTTTTCCTATGTATGTTCTTTTACGTTTATCTACATTAAATTTCTCTGACTGCTGTATTCACAAGTTACTCAATTCCATAATGCCCTTCTGCACTTTTTCAGTCAGCTCTGAACAATCTTGAACAATATAGTGTCATCAGCAAGCTGTCACCTCAGTAAGCTTTGTCTTCTGTCAGGAACATAAAAATAACATGGGCAGAAATGTCTATCTAAATTACTGTTGTTATGTTACATTAGTAAAAAAAGTGTTTATGCGTTTGAGATAATTTAATTCTTGTTGATTCTAGAAGAAAATTGGAAATTTCCATATTCTAAAACACTAGCAGATATGCTAAACTCTGATCAAACATACACATAAATCTTACCAGTGTTAAATCTTCTTTCAGAAAGATCCAGATACAGGTAATGTGTACATAAACACAATATCAAAACATTCCTATTTTTATGTTTTATGTAATGTTATATAGCAATAAAAATATGCAATATAAAATACATTATACAAAACATTTAAATTGTATGCATGCTTAGATTTTTATACATAAAAGGCAACACGTGTATTTTATGGCTGTGATACAATTTTTGTAATACTAATGTTTTCAAGTGAAACTTTCTCAAAGATTACCTTTTCAAAATTCAGCTTTAATTTATAAAAAGTTTTCCAGTGGATTTACAGTTCAGAAGTGGAACAACTGCTTTTGGAAATGTTGATAATTGGAAAGGGCCCGAGGTAATGGGAGATAGTTCTGATGTGACAGTTCTGTTTGTTTTTCCTTTTAATTTGTTCCTTGCTGGAGGCACACAATCTGGAGGTTTATTACAAAGGTGCCACTCCTTCAATTTATCCAGCTGAAGAACATGTCCTTTTATGAACCAGTCTGTCTCAGAGTTTTCCTTCAGTTCAGTTTCTTCAGTTCGAAAAGTTTTTAAGGAATCCCTTTACCGTGTTAGAAAGAACAGTGAGAGTTTATTATCAGAAGCTTATTCATAGTCTTAACTGTGGGAAACCAGTATAATATAAAAATCTCACAAAAAAGTTTCAGGTTACTTTATTGTAGTAATTCCCATTTTTGTGGCTGGAGGTTAAATTTGAATAGTGGTTATGGCATTTTTACATGTAAAAATCTATCAACCCACTAATAGCAGAATCTATGTCTTCAGATTGAGTGCAATATAATGCATTTCAGCTTGTTTGTTTCATAAAAAATAATACTTATGACTATTTGCACTTCAAGTGAGCCTAAGCAAACATGCCGAGGTTTCCCATAGAGCTCAGCCAATTTGTTAGATTATTCATGGCAGCAGAGAATGTGTACTTTTTAGAGCTTTTATACTTCATTGCTAGTGGTAAACGTTACTAGTTTTAACAGCAAATGACAACAGAAAAAAAGCTTCTTGGAGGACTTCATAGAATAGACTCATGGAATAGGCTGGGTTGGAAGGGACCTTTGAAGATCATCTAGTCCAACTCCCCTGCAATGAGCAGGGACATCTTCAACTAGATCAGGTTGCTCACAGCCCCGTCCAACCTGACCTTCAATGGTTCCAGGGATGGGGCATCTACCACCTCTCTGGGCAACCTGGCCCAGTGTTTCACCACCCTCACTGTAAAAAGTATCTTCCTTCTACCTAGTCTAAATCTGCCCTCTTTCAGTTTAAAGCCATTACCCCTTGTCCTATCGCAACAGGCCCTGCTAAGAAGTTTGTCCCCATCTTTCCTGTAGGCCCCCTTTAAGTACTGAAAGGCCGCGATAAGGTCTCCCCAGAGCCTTCTCTTCTTCCCCAGGCTGAACAACCCCAACTCAGCCTGTCCTCATAGGAGAGGTGCTCCAGCCCTCTGATCGTTTTTGTGGCCCTCCTCTGGACCCGCTCCAACAGGTCCACATCCCTCCTGTGCTGAGGGCTCCAGAGCTGGATGCAGTGCTCCAGGTGGGGTCTCACCAGAGCAGAGTAGAGGGGCAGAA
>VFFE01007108.1:1468411-1575075 GCA_008921705.1 Burhinus oedicnemus | reverse complement strand
CCCGCCCTGCCCCCCCTGCCCGCCCCCCCCCCCCGAGAACTGCGTTGAGCAACTCCATCCGGGTCCTTGTCCCGCGGGCTGCTGCGCCCCACTCGGCATCACGTGGGGCAAGGGGGTGGTGACACGGGGCGTGGCAGTGCGGAGGGGGGGAAGGAGCAGGGAAGTGCGACCCGGATTCCCGGCTTGGTGGGGGCTCGGAGAGGCCTCCGCCGCTGTTGCACTCTCTTCGCTGTCTCGACAAAAGGGGAGCTTCTGTGTCTACCGAAGTTATCGCTGAGCCGTCCCGCCTGGAGCACAAGATTCTGTCCGTCCCCCCCCCGGGGACCCGAGCGCTTGGTACGCGCCGGCAGAGCGCGCTTGCGCAGTGCGGGCAGGGCGGCGCCTGTGTGACTCAGGCGCTGCCATTTTGAGTGGTGGGTGCTGGCCGCGCAGCTCCTCTCGGCGCTCGCTCCCTGCCGAGGCACAGGCGCTTCCGCTCGCTCCGGCCGTCGCCTGCGAAGACGTCCCGGGACCGCCTGGGCGAAGAGAGGCTCTCCTCAGCCCTTTCATCCTTCTCCCGGCTGTTCCCCGTCCTCCGCCGCCGCTCCAGGATCTCTATGCCCGCCGCCCTCCGTAGGAGCCACTAGCGCAAGAACCCGCCGCCGTCTCCTCCTCCTTCCGCTGCTGCCACCGCCGTCACCTCTTCCTCCTTCTCCTCTTCCTCTCTCCGCCACCATTTCCCTACTCCCCGGCACCGGGGCGCTGAGCTAGACTATGGGGACCAGGTTGGGGCTGAGCAGCGGCAGAGCGGGCGGCCCGGTCACCGTGTCCACTGCGGCAGGGATGGGGGGGCTCCGCGGCTTCGTGGCTTTATCTTGACATGGCTCCTCTCCGTGCTGCTAGCAGCGCCGCCGCCTCCACTGCTCCTCCTGCGCCCGCCGGCTGCGGGTAGCGAGCGGGGCCACGGTCTCGGCTTCTTGTCTGAGTCTCTCAGTCTCTTGCTTAAGTGGGAGGGGAAGTTTTGGGAGGGGTTCCTTTTTTTTGTTTTTGTTTTCCTTTTTTTCTTTTTGTCAGGAGAGGAAAGGGGAATACCTTTTCCCCTCTTCTTAACCTGGTCCGACGAATTTGCTAACCTAAAAACTTTTAACCCCGACTAATTAAACACCTGGGGGGGGAAAAATGTCTGGAGACAGGAAGAAAATAACCTGATAATTGGGGATTCGCTTTTGGGGGGGGGAGGGTGTTTTGGAGGTTTAAAATTGCAACCTAGGCTTGCAATTAAAAAAAATCTCGCAAAAATTTTTGACACCGAAAGCCTGTTTTGGGAGAAAAGCAGGAGCAAAGCTCTCCATGTTTTCCAAGTCGTGACCATGAAGTGAGAGGGGAGACGCCGTGCGACTGTGGGTGTCCGTCCCGCTGCCCTGGGCGCAGGCTGCCCGCTGCAGCCTCTGCCGTCTCCCGTAGAGAGGGGCCTCAGGAGAAGCGAAAAGCACTGGCCATGCACAGCCTCGGCTAACCGTGCTCGCTGTGGAGTGCAGCAGCAGCAGAGAGAGAAGGATCCCCGGGGGATCAGCAGCCCAGGGAGTGTGAGAGGTCTTGGGGGATGTAGGGCTCTCCCACTGCTAAGGAGCCCGGGTTTGGGGCACTGGTTTGGGTTCTAGTCTCTAGGTGAGATAATACTGTCCCTTGAAGCCCTGCCCGCCCTTCGTCTATGGCCATCATGATCTCTCTTCTCTTTGGCAGCAGTAGCCTCAGGGCAATGATGTGCCTGATGATGAGCAGGATGAAGTTAGAAATGACTCCGCTGTTTTTTCTCTTTGCTCCCCTGCAAACCAGCACTGTGTTGTCTGTAGTTGATTTTGTTGTTGGCAGAGAAGTCTCCTATCTCCCAGGATGTGCACTCCTCCTTTGCACCCCTTTCTCTGCTCTCCACCAAGTGTAATAATTCTAAAGGAAAAAAAAAGACGGGCAACATAGCAATAGCGGAAAGCTGAGAATAATAATCAGTAGAGTCATGAGTCTGGCTGGGGTAAAACGCAATTTGTAATTTCAGCTTCTTTTTTTTTGTAAGCAGAGCAAAAATACCCCCCCCATGGATTGGGCTTGTGCCAGTTGCTTTTTATTGTACACATAAATTGTGATAAGATTTGTTTGTTTTTTTATTCTTACCCACTTATTCCTGCGGCTAAACTGTTCAAATTTTTTTCTCCAAAATTCTTAGGGTTTTCTTTCTTGGTTTATTTTAAAATCTCTTGTCCGGCCATGGCTGGACAACTACTTACTTTGTTTCTTGACCCATCTAATACGACATTCTCAAAAAATACTGCCTGAGGTGCGGTTTTGGGTTACATTTGCGTTTTATCTATTCAGTCGTATTAGCAGGAATAAAACGACTTGTTTCTGTTGTACTTGAGTCTTATGAAAAGGTGCCCATAGTTTAGCGACAGTTTCCAAAGGCTTTAGTACCACCTGTATTAGAAAATGGGGGACCCAAACTCCCGGAAGAAGCAAGCTCTGAACCGGCTTCGTGCTCAGCTTAGAAAGAAAAAAGAATCTTTAGCTGACCAGTTTGACTTCAAGATGTACATTGCCTTTGTGTTCAAAGACAAGGTAACTTGGTTTTAATGTTTCTGTCTTACTGTGTTGTCTGTTGCAATGCATGTTAACTGTGCTGTGCAGAATCTTGCTGCCTGATTGCATCTTATGGTTTATTCTTAATAGATTCCATTGACTTAAATGTTTTTTCAATTGCAAATTGCTATAGTATTTACTTAGTTAATGTTTGTCATTTTGGCTTTTCATATGCTTACAGTTTTGTAATGCAGAGAGTGCCAGTGCCTCATTAAATGATTACTTGGTAACTTCTGTATTGGGTAAATATTTTTAGAAGTTAATACTGTAATTCATTAAGCCTAATTGGGGTTTGAATTGCATAATTGTTGGCTATGAATAGTTGAGTTGCAAAGGCAGACCTGGCTGGAGTGATTGCTAAAGTTTCTGTATTTATCTGGTTAAAGCAGAAAGGAAAACCTAGCAGTTGAAGGGAGGAGTTGCAAAATGCAGTGTTGAAATGGCCCAAGCATGCAGGCGTATGTGAAACTGCTGCTACCATTTTGAAAGGGAGCAGAGAGGGGAAGGAGGAAGTCTTCATTGGCTTGCTTGCTGATGCTGCATATCTGGGCCAGAGTGGGGAGCCTGGTCGAATTTCTACAGCTAACCGTAGACCCAGAATTGTAGAATTTCTGTCCACAGGTGAAGAAAAGTAGGTGCTTACAGTAAGTGTGCTGAACAAATAATGAGGAAGTGAAGATAAATGGCAACAGAGTACATGATGCAGGAATTGCATGTAGATGAAGACTGAAATTGTTTAATCCCCTCAGATGCATAGTTTTGCATTCACTGTAATAGTTAACGTTTTTTAATAAAGACTGTTCTTTGAACATTTTTAATTGAAAAGTTTCTCCTAAGTTCAGTTTTGTTTTGTTAATCAGTTCTAGTGCAGACAGCTGGATATAGCAGGATGTAATTTCTTAGTACTGTCTCGTAGTAATGAAGAGAAATATGGATGTTTAAGCAGTGATAACAATTAGACTTTCTTAGATGATACGGCTTTAGTGGTTTTAGTTGGAGCATTCACACTACTTTCTGGTTGCTTTGTAGAATGTCATTGTGAGTGCCTGTTTTAAATCCTATCCTTTGCTTATATCACAGTGAAGATGTCCATCCAGTACCAGTTTGCTTAAAGTGGGAGTTTAGCTTGGCCTAGCTTGGTCAGCGTATAGTTGCCTCTTATGTATGTTCTGGCTGAGGATGTGGAGGGTTATTTGATAAAATATGCTTTGTCTGTCATGTGGTTCTTAAATAGATCAACTTCTCATGAGCTATAAGAAAGCTGTTAGAAGCAGACAACTTTAAGGGATTTTACATACAGCAAAAACTGCTCTTCCAAATTTCCCATAATGTTTTGTCCTTGCTTGAGAGATATTGAAATGTTTGTATTAAGTATGAAGGTTTTTTATTTAGCAAGTTAAAATAGTCCTCCTTTGAGGAGGTTATGACTTGTGGCTAACTTCAGATTGGATCTTGATCACCCAGTGTTACTGAATGCAGCATTGAAAGACTTCACTTTTCATAAAAGGACAACTTTAAAGTATTGCAAAGGAGAAAAAAGTGTTACTTGATTTGCAAAGAGAAGCTTGCAGAGGGCTCTTGGTCAATCCAAAGTCTTGTATTCTACATGCTAAAAGGGCAGTTCTGTTAATGTTTAGATACAGCTTTAATGTTTGCAAGATTGGCATGTAAATCTGTATCTTTGGAGACTACAAAAACATGTTCAACCTCTTTTTATGAAAAGTTGTTGGACTGATTCTGTTTAATTTATAAAATTTTGCATGTTAATGTGTGTGGTTTGGGTCAAAGTCCTAACTTATGTGATGTGCACTTAATACATGAATGCTAACAGAAAATTACAGATTCTGAAATAAACTGTTATCTGTAATTGCCTAGAAAGGATTGTAATCCTAATGTAACCTGTGCTTTTTTTTTTTTAGAAGAAAAAGTCAGCGCTTTTTGAAGTGTCTGAAGTGATACCAGTCATGACCAATAATTATGAAGAAAATATCCTGAAAGGTGTGCGGGATTCCAGCTATTCTTTGGAAAGTTCCTTAGAGCTTCTGCAGAAGGATGTAGTACAGCTTCATGCACCCCGCTACCAGTCTATGCGCAGGGTAAAGTTACTCTTTACACTTTCTGAATTTTAGTTTGTTTTCAACACTTGTGCTTTGTGAATGTTAAGGCTCATCCTGCTGGTTTTATTTTCCTAACTATTCTGCGGTACAAGGGTTCTGAGGGCATGTAATGGGGTCTAGTTTGAATGGTAACAGCATACGTGTTCTGAAACTCTAAATACTCAGTGCCGAAGCTTTACCTTTCATCCGTCATTCAAATATGCCTTGGGAATTACATCATCTTGCCATCCTTGTCCTTTAGTAGGCATGTGTTAATTCTTGCAACAATTCTTGCTGTGCAACTAAGTGGTTTTGCTTTATGAATACTGGAAAATAGACAGTCTTTGCTAATGTTTTCTTAAAGCTGGAATTTATAGTCACTGGATACTGATATTAAAACTCAGTGGAAGGCAAGGAGGTCTTCAGTTGTGCTCTGAGTAATAAAAATGGAAAATTACACAAATGTGGTGATAAGTACCACCTTTAAATTACACGCCTGTATAGATAAGTTGCTTATCTGTATCTTTGACTAATGGAAGGAATGTAAGGACAGAACTTTACTACTTACAGGATGTGATTGGCTGTACCCAGGAGATGGACTTCATTCTTTGGCCTCGTAATGATATTGAGAAGATAGTCTGTCTCCTGTTTTCTCGGTGGAAGGGATCTGATGAACCCTTCAGGCCTGTTCAGGTATTTGTTTTTGTTTTTTAATGTCAGTAAGTAACTTATACCTGGAGGGGAGGATAAGTACTCTCTCTTCTTAACCAATCAGCTGATAAAGTATGTGACTTCTGTGGATATTAGAAAGTATGCTGTCTGTTCTTACTTATAAAGCAGTCAGTGTTTTGAGTGCCAAATTCTGCTTCCTACCTCTATGCACTGTTGTATTACCACTTCCAAATTTAAATATCTGAAGGACCTTTGCAAATGACATGTATGTATAAATACCTATATCATGTTAGTATTTGTAGAAGTGGATTAGATGTGGCTCTTAGTACAATTGAATCTTTGTCTAAATATGATGGTGTCATTAAGGTTCTGTGAGTATCCCAAGTTGCTGTATTTTCTTAGATGAAAGAGGGTCTGAGCTGGATGAAATTTGTGCATTATAATTTTACCTTGAAATAAATTTCAAACATTTTAGACTATTTTTTCAGTAGCCAGCTTCAGCTGTGTTTACATTCAGATTTTTGAACAATGTTATATGTATTTTCTGTGCTGGTTCTGCAATCGTAGTAAGTTATTGGAAGGAATGTGCTGTATTGTTGATGCACAGGGATGTTCTGACAGAACCTAAGCTAAATTTTGTTTTATATATGCAGTTAAAGTTGTACCCTTGAATTATTAATATGTCACTGCAGTGACTTATGTCAGTGTTGGCAGAACGGAACTAGAGAATTCTTTAAATAGTGTCATCGTTGCTGTGGTCCCCAATTTCTGATATTCGTAGATGAGAAAAGGAAAGAAACAAAAGTGGTTGTAAAGCCCCAGATTGAAGGAAATTAATTGGGTAAATGTGAGCTTTAGCTTAAAGTATTTTATACCCTTCTCTCATACAATGCAGGCCAAGTTTGAATTTCATCACGGTGACTATGAAAAACAGTTTCTGCATGTTCTGAGCCGAAAGGACAAGACTGGAATTGTTGTCAACAACCCTAACCAGTCAGTGTTTCTCTTCATTGACAGACAGCACTTGCAGGTAAGCTGATTTTGTCCCTCTTCTCTAACAAGTGTGTTTTAATCATAAAGTGCTTTTTCTTAGGAACATCAGTGATTTTCTTGCAAAATACTCAAATACAAAAATTGATCATGCATTCATGCTTGCATTTCAGCAGTTTCAGAGGAAACATGCTATAAATAGGATTTTCATATGCAAAAAACCAGCTATGGACGGCCACAGATGTGTTCACGTCGAGTTATTTTAATGTTCTTGTATTAAAAATTAAGTTATAAAATAGTGCTTTGGAAAATTAAAACATTGGCTTAATTTGGGTGATATTACAGAAATTATTCAAGTGAAGAATGAACAGAATAATGAAAATATTTTAGGCATTAGAGGTCACAGACTAATTTTGAGTTCAGGCTGTTTATACGGAGGAAACAGTGGCTTTTAAATGTGTATGTTGCTCCTCCACAACCAGCAGCAAGCTAATAATTGGGCTGGATCTGCTGGGGGTCTGCCTGTTAGTCTTGAGTTAACTTTCATGTTTAATAGCTTTTGTTCGGGTTTTCTTTGCTTCTAGACTCCAAAAAACAAAGCTACAATCTTCAAGTTATGCAGCATCTGCCTGTACCTGCCACAGGAGCAGCTCACTCACTGGACGGTTGGTACCATAGAGGATCACCTCCGTCCTTACATGCCAGACTAAGGTACTGGCCAGCAAAATGGGGAAGATCACAGAATGCAGCAGTGGATTTTCACTTTCCTCACCACTTTATTCTTTCAGAATTTAGAAGAAAATGGACTCATGTTCAGAACACTATACATTGTGAAACTTGATCATCCTGGATTTTTTTTATCATTTGTATCTCAGAACTTTACAATTTTTTTTAGATGTTTTCTGCATGGACCTTGTGAAAGAGAGGATGCTCTGCACGCTTCTGCACTGCATTAGCATCTTACTGAAATGTGAAATGAAGGGACTGTACACTGAAACAAATGTATCCGAAAGCACAAGGTGATCATTTGTGGTGGTGTTCCCATTTGTGCTGGTCATGCCCCCTAACATCTATAATGTCAACCATCAGTATTTGGAGGGTGAGAAGTGAATGTAACGGGTATAAAAGCCTTACAGCTTTGCTGTTAATGATTGTATCAAGAGCACTATCATTCATTTTAATGAACAGAAAAGTGGCTATTACAATAGGAAGTAAATGTGGGAAAGAAATCTTTCTTTAAAAAAAAAAAAGCATCTCATTTAATGTGTAGGCATTTTTTGCCTCTTTTATTTTGCTGGGCCATGTCTAAGTTTACTGGCACTTTTCGTTTTGGATCTCTTTCCCCAAGTTGCTGTATAACTGTATGAAGGTATTCTTTTGAGTTGGATGCATTTATACAGATGAGGCAGACCTGGAGTCTGAAGTCGCTAAAGCAGCTAAAAATAAAGTAAAATAATAGCTGCAGAAACAATGTTGGTAGAGGATTATTTTTTCTTGAGAGTTGAGACTTGTAAACTTGCAGGTGAACTGTGCAGGAAATACTGGTTTCTAAAACATGGAAAACCCATTGTGGTTTTTTTCTTTTGGAACAGACATTATAAAACAATGTAAAATAGTGTTTGGAGTGTCAAAAGTTGGTTCTGACAGAACATTTTAAGATTGTGCAATGATAAAAGGAAGACTACTGTATAGTTTTGATGACAAAGAAGGCTCTGCTTAAGGGTTGAATACTTTACTGGAGTAAAACTGCATAAGCCTGCTCCCTTTGGATAAAACTAGTGCTTACCTGTTTAAAAGTTGTATTTAGCTTTTGTTTGGAATTGGAAAAAATTGGAACTTAAATAAATTAGGTGAAAGATGACTGGCTTTATTTATGGAAATCCTATTAATTGAATGCTAGTAGTGTCTTACATCTTGAAAATGTCACCCATTGCAAACACTGAAAATGTATAGACTATAATTTGGTATTAAGATTAACAAAGACTAGTGGCAAAGCTGTTCTTACATATGCAGGCAGTATGTTGTTTTGAAAAGCAGTTGTCAGAAATAATCGAATTACTAGCATACTAATTGTATTGGTATATGGATATTTTTAGTTCTTTGGTCATAAGTTCCTACAGGTTAAACTGGAAAAACACCACCTGAAAGCTGCAACTTCACATTAATAGATGCCTTAAGTTACAAAGAAATATCTTGAAAATGCCGCTCCACAGAATGCTAAGACTTTCTAGAATATTTAGTAACCACCATACCTGCTAATAGTACTTAAAATTTCCGCGCTAAATTTGTGTCCCCTCTTTGAATGGCTTACAAGACACAATACCAAGTGTCCACATGAAACTTGAGATGGGTTTTGTAGGGTCTTGACTGTTGAAGAGTTTTGATTTTGCTTCCAAAGTGCAATCCTTTTGTTTCTTCTTAATTTGTCATTTTGGACGTCATCTTACAGGAGTGAGAATATGGCCATAGTTACCTTGGTTAGCAAAGCAAATGACTTAGTAGTTCTTGCATTAGGAATTTGCTTTTCTTCATTCTGGTTTCTCTTAAAAGAAGCCTCGAGGTGTTGGCCTGAGTGGCTGTGTACAAGGCCTTTTGAGCGTCAGCAATGGTATGATCCTTAACTTTAGTTCTCTGTATTACAGGGAACAACCTGTTCAGTTTAGTCACTTTTTTAGTTTTGTATGGGATGCATAAAGACGCACAGGCTACTCATTTGTTTTTCATGACAGTGATCCCAGAGTTAAATAATACTGTGCTTTCTTGGTAGAAAATAGTTGTAGAATACTAATTTTGCTAAATGAGGTCTGTTCTACCCAGCTAACAAATGTTATGCTTTTGCTGTGCTATCAGACTGAGTTGATAGCCATCTGCTATGTGCAAGTTGTGAAAAAAAGATAAAGGGGCGAACAACAGGCTTCAGAGCATGAGAATCTCAGGGAGTGTATGAGAGTTTGTTCTTAGATCATTTGGCACCTTTGAAAGGTGTCTCTCCACTTCAACAGGACGACTTGAGGGAAAAGATTAAACTTGAAGTTGTCCCACTCTTTCTCAGTGGAGCTTCTCGTTCAATCTCAGAATGTTCTTCTAAGTTACTTCAGCAAAGCACCCTTCAGAAGTGAGTGGAACCAGTTCACAATATGGTTTCAGGCCCTCTATATCAGCTTAGTGGCTTTTTGGTAAGCTTTCTTAACTTCAAAGTGTAGGTTTTATCTCACAAAACTAATGTTTACAAAGCACAGTTTGTGACTGTAAACCTAATTAGTTTGTTCAGTGGAGCTGTTTATAAATACAAAAAAGCCTCTTGTGTAAGACAAGAATTTTGGTTGCTATGTGCTGTCAGCTATTCCTATGGCTCCTTTGGATACGCTAATACCCAGAACTGAGATATGCTCAGTATCTCACCTGAGTATGGGAGTTTTACCAGGCTGTTGCTTGAGGATTTGTCATGTAAACTTGGTGAGTGCGAATGGGGCAGGGATAAATGTGGAGGCAGCAAAATGAAGTAGACAGAGGCCCATTAAATCTCTTGCATATAAATAAAGTGTCTGGTGAAGGGAAGCTTGTGTCAGGTGTTTCCCAGATGGCAAGGAGAAACTTCTTAAATGTCATAGTCTGTACATGGCTGTATAGTTTTCCTTCACTTTTGAAGCTTCTTCCATTGCACAAATGTTATCCAGATTATGGTAAGATGGACAGAACTGCTTGTATAAGCATTACCCAACTGTAACAGGCCTGTAGCTAGTTTGGAGTTGATGCCCTTTGTCACATCTGTCTCAAAGGAAGCATAAATTGCTTCTAAAAAGCTATTTTGTGACACTAAAATTGCTGTGTTAAGTGATACATTAGGTAGTAGAGACATATTGGGATTATTCAGTGTTTCTCCTAAAAAAAAAAAAAAAGTTATTCAAACTGGAACTAATCTTTGAGCACTGAAAGCTTTAGGTCAAGGTACTGATCTCTTGCTACCAGCTGTTTTGTTTGCTTTTTTTTTTTTTGGCACAGCAAAATGTTAAGCCTATTAGAAACAAACCTGGTGGAGAGCTGGTAATTTTGCCAGATTCAATTTTCTAGACTTTTAAAAAAATTAGATCTCTGAAAGACCTACTTGATCTGTATTTACAAAATCCAAAAGAAGCAGAGTATCAGTCTTCACTACAGGTAGGTGCTGTGGTCCTTGTGAATGACCACATCTTTTTGTTGATGCATTAGGGCATAAAGTATTAGTTTTAAAATCATTTTAAAACCTGATACAAGTGCCGTAACTCCTGTTCCTTGTATGTACTCCCAGCTTGTGAGCTCCACAGGTGTCCTTCCCTGCCCATTTCTGTTTTGCTGCTGGAAGAACACTGCATTTTCTTGCACTTGTCATGTGGTGAGTCATTAGGTTACCTGCAATTAATGAATGCCATCTTGTGTTAAATCTGGATATCTGAGGGTTGAACAGTGAGAGTGGTCACTTACAGGTTTTTTGCTCCTGAAGTGTGAGAGTATTCTAATGGACTGTTACAGGCGTCATTTAAGATTACATTAAAGTTCCTACCACTAGCATGATAGTTGTTGAAATTGAGAATTTACTAGCTTACATTTACATCCACTAAGCAGATAGACGTGTACTGTGAGTTGACTTAATTGCTATTTCCTTTTATTAGCCTGGAAAAGCTCCCATTTGTAGTTTTGCATTTATTGCAGCAGTAAATTCAGCAGCTGTGTAAGCCTACAGATTCTGGAATGAAGTAATGAGATAAAGGGCTTTAATAGTGTTTTACAAAAGGAAAAAGGTTTAGCATGGATGTTTGAGGCATGGCACTAGCCCAAGTGGTGTTTATTCTAGAATTCATTTTGTGGAATAAATGCACTTTTTCATTTTGGTAATCTTTACATACAAACCACTCTTTCCCAGACCGTAAGGCCAATGTTGTCATTGGTGATTCTGTGATCACTTGTCCCTTAGCATCATTAGCACGCAAAAAGGACATTTCTCTGTAAGGTTTGGCCTTCACTTGCACCTGTACTACTTGATGCCATGCTGGCGTTGTGAGAGCAAGGCCTCAGCTTGTAGGTGTCTTTCCTACCTGCTAGGCTGCTTCGCTTTGCTGCGGGAGTTCAGCATGACGGCGAGTTAAAAGGTTCAGACAGAGAGAGCCTCTACACTAGAACTGGAAGTCCCCTTAGCTCTTGCCCTGCTGTAGGGCACAGGGTCTGGGTGCTTTGTATTAGTTTCATGTTTAAATCTTCCTTGTGGTGGTGGTCTTCGAGTACAGGTGAACTCTGCTGTCAGGAATGCGAAGAAGGGAACTGCAGTTCCGTCTACAGTAGTGGGTACTGCCTTCTGGTTTGTGCAGCGCACTGGGAGTTCACAAGGCTGACTGCAGCGCTGGTGCTGCGCAGGGCTGCATCAGCTGTACAGGTTCACTGAAGCAAGCGAAGGGATAAGCAAGCGTAATTTCTCTTCTGCATGGCTGACCGAAATGCTTTTTAGGGCTGAAGATATCTCCGACCTAGTTCTGCTTGGAAAGGATTTACACATGGAAAGGTCTCTCTCAATTTGAGCACAATTACTGTATGCTAGAGCACCCGCTCTACAAGCTGCTTTTCTGGACTCTTGAAATCTATTCAAGCAGCTACTGCTTTTAAGAAAAAGAAGTCAAAGATCCAGGATCTTCCTACAGTGGTACAGCCCCAGGTACTGTTTTGGTGAATAAAAGTAGGTTTGGTGTTTGTTTTCTCTTTTTTGCTGGAGGCTAGTCAATGTGTCTTGCTTGATTAGAGCTTGCAGGTAATTTGCTCAGGTTTAGGCGAGAACTGTATGTGCTGCAGTGTCCCACAACTGTGGCAGCTTGGGACCAGGGGATCTGCTAACAGTAGTCATTCAGTGAATGCATTACAGAATCACAAAGGCAGTAACTGTCATCGTGTTGTTTCTGAACTTTTAAGTAGCAAAATAGGAATCAAAGTGCTTTTTTTCTTCACTCCCATGGACAGTGAGGTGACGGAGAGGTTTTGGGGTTTCTTTCTACTAGCTAAATGGCTTCTGCAGATGGAGAATTCTAAAATGGTTAGTGACAAAACGCAGTTGGAAATTCTTCCGTATGGCCTGGCAGTGGCTCGGAGCCAGTCACTGAAGCTGAACAGAACTGAACTGCTGTTCAGAACAGTTACTTAACAGCCTAATTCTCGCCCGCCTCCCCACCCCGCTCCGTTCCCTTTAGATGGTAATGCTTGCCAATTTGAGAATTTTAAACCAACTAGCTCGTAATGAAATTGGCAGAGTAACCTAGGTGGAGCAGCTCCGCCGTGAGACTCCTCTGACAGGTCTGAAAGACTAACAAGGAGTCCTGATAGTTTAACTCATTTTGGCAGTGATGTCCTTCCATACCCTCACCTTTCCCCAGTTTATCACTGACAAGTTGCTTCTTCCCGAGAGCTGAAATCCTGAATGACTAAATCCCTTGTCACAGCACCTTAATCTGTGATTGGTATGTGCCCTGATTAGTATCTGGATTCTTGGTTTTAAATGCCAGTGGGATTCTGTTCCGATTCCTCATTTTCTCAAGGGATCTGTAATGCACAGTTCCTCCATGGTGTGAATACCTGGCTGCCAGTCTGAATGCATTTGTGCAATAGTAGCGATGTGAAACCAGCATGAAACACTTGGCTTGAAGGGGAAAGCTGCAGTTACTTTCACTGATGGAGACAAACTGTTCCACAACGTGTCACATAACACTATGTGAAAAATGTGGCCCTCCATAAGGACAGACCTCTAGACATCAAGGAGTATGGTGTGTTTGGTGTGGTGTTTAAAAACAAAACACAAACAAACAAAAAAAACAAAAACCAAACAACACCAAACACCCCACCCCCCAAAAAAAAACCCCAAAACCCCAAACCAACCAAAACAAACCAGCACAATATGGGATGGACAGTCTCATTTGCAGCTGTAAGATGTCTGTCAGTTACTGGGTATGTAATCTGGTATATTAATAAGACTCACAAAGGTGATCTCATCAAGTCACTTTATTTGCTTGCTTGTAAGGGAATTATGCCTAAATCTGCAGTGATGGAACCAGGTCAGCCCCACAGGAGATCTGTTTGTTCTGATGCCAGGTGGAACCATGTGCCATTTGTCCTCATTACAATGATGGTTTTCTATTACTTCCTTTCAGACTCAGCTAAGGTAAGATACACATTTTTTTCAACATGTAAGTTAGGGTGAAATCAGTAAAAAACACTTTCAAATATTAAGTCTGATGTTTGACAGTTTACTCCCAAAGCTAAGCAAGCTCAATGGTGACAATTCCTTCTAAGATCATCTCCAAGTTGTGAAATAAATTACGAGGTCAGCATGCTGCTGCTGGTGCAGGGATAACAGACAAGGATGTCTTAAAATAATGAGTTTAATGAACCACTTCTAAAATAACTGGCCTGCATACTAATGATGTCCCTCTTATTAATTAGGCAGCACTAAAATACTGTGGTGAGTAGTCTGTTATAAGGGAGAAAAGAATTCACCTTGTTACTTCGGGAAGGATTGGGGTTTTTGTTTTGTATTGTTTTTTGTTTCCCTCTGAGCCTGCAACAGTCCTTGCCAGGCTCCAATGGGAACAGGAGGATACTGTTGTTTCCATGTTGAGGTTTACCACTCTTAAGTTGCCTGGGCACTTTTCAATTGTAATTAGGTAGATGTGATGAACGCTAAGTGATAGAATGAGACCACTTAACTATGGTAGGTTCCTGAGGCAGCCAGCTTTGATGAGGGAAGCCATGTTAAGTAGCAGTGGGACAGTTGCACAAGGACAGAGTTGTCCCAGCACACAGAGCTGAAAGCGTTCTGGATCTTTTGGCATGTACTGAATTCGGCACCTCCTTCATTGTCATCCTCTGCCTTTTATTTCAGGTAATAGTCAAAATCACTCTTGTGTTCCAGTGAGGGGAGTGGGTTTATTGTAGTTGCAGGAGCAGTTTTAATCCTCACTTCTATTTCCTTCACCTCATGCACTCTACTACGTGGGTAACCTATGGAAGAAAACCAGTAAACTTAAGAATGAGAAAAAAGGTGACTGGCGATGCCAGAACATCTTAATAAGAAGATGACCAGAATAGCAATTGCTAAACCCACTAGGTGTATTGCTAACCCACATGCTGTGATGGATCCTCTCTGTCTGCTTATCCTAGTAATTGTAGAGGAGCTGGAGATGCTCAGGACTCATAATTGATCTTCAGGCAGAGGAAGCTGTAAAGTGAGAAACAGTTTAATACAGTGAAGCAGATAGGTCTGCTGAGCAAAGATTTCAAACAAAAAGGTTGCTCCTGTAGTAACTATCTTCACCGAACTGCTTTAGTGAAGCATTGTATTTCTAAAAATGGGATTCAGGGATGATTCTGAGCACGAGTGCAAATACTGGGGAAAAAAATAATTACAAATGTATTGCTGAAGAGAGGATGCTACTATTAAAAGTTCTACTACCCACAGGCATGTAAGCCGTGTATGCTTCTGAGACAGCCTTAGAAGCTTTTGTTAGGAATGTATATACCATGAACAACTGTTCTAAACTTGCTGCAAAAATACATGCTGATAGCCTGAGCCTGCTGTAGGTATTTTTTTTTTTAGAGAACTTCCATTGAAGGGTAGGTTATCAGCTATATCACTTGTTTGAAAGTAATTTTGGAAAGACATCTGATACATTAGAAACTTAGATATATTAGATAACTTATATAACTTAGATATATTGAAAATCAGTCTGCATGAACAGGTCACTTAACTCATTGGAAATTATTTCTTTAGGTTTAGGAATGCACAAAAAATACCCAAACTGCACCTTCAATCACAAAATTCAAATCACTAAAGACGAGTCAACTTCCATGACAAAAAGAATTACATGTGCCTTTACTAGTGTAGATTAACTTTTTCGAATCTCCCACTAGAGAAGAAAAACTAAGGTCATGGTTTATGTCAACTTGCACTGCCTATGTGATAGCCTTGCCAAGGATGGTTTGTCATCAGTTTGAAGAAAGCAGTTATACCTGTCCGCAACAGCACATGAGGAGACAAGTCTTCAGCTGATGAACAGCAGCTTAATTCTACCACATTCATACCCAAGTCAGACAGTCTACAGCCTTCGCCTGATGAAAGGCTCACCAAACTTATTTTGATACATCTCTAACTCTCAGCTGATGATTTTTAAACAAATATAGCCACAACTTTAGGCAGATGGAGGCAAAAAGCTCTGATGATGTAACTGCATTTTCACATTCAGGAATCCCACAGAGATGATGATGAGATCTCAGGTGAATTTGCGTACAAGGGATCCACCACACCCTCTCTCAACCACTCCATGCTGGCAAGCTTTTACTCAGTGCAAAGAGATTACAGAACTATTAAATAACCTTTAAAAAGGTAGTTTCAGAAGGCTTTATTGAATACTTTTAAATTTGTTACAGCATCAGTAAATTACATTCTGTATTAGCCTGCTTTACACTTCCAAACTAGTTTAACACTATGTTATAGGAACTACCATCTTACAGAACAAGTGGTTTAGTTTGTAAGCGTATATATAGTGTTGTTTGAACGTGACAGTGACGGGCCTGAAGACAGGGTTGCTTTGTCACATGATGACACCACAGGCAAAGAAAACAGAGATCTCTTAAAACACTGTCATGCTGTTAAACCATATGGCTGGTCCAAAAGCTCTTTCCTTCTGATGTCTTAACCAAAAAAAAAAAAAAGATGCATCCCCATGCTATCACACTCTGTTGTTCATCCCAAAATAGGCACTACTTTCAGGTTTGTAGCAATTTTGATAGTCATCAAGAAATTTGTTCATTTATTACGGGAGTGAGACTAATTCACTTTGTGTAGACTATAACAACTTTGTGCAGATGATGTCTTATTGCATAGATGAGAAAATCACTCTATATGGGATTCTTAAGCCCAACATTATTATTTTTTTAGATTACTTTCTTATATTAATTTCCTAGATACTTTGTATGTCTACCTTGTGCAATTAACTTCCCTGTTGCCTTATTTGTTAAATCCACGGTGGCAAATGCAATATTTCTTCCTTCCTTCAAAATCTGAGCTGTAATCAGTATCTCTTCTCCAATCTTAGCAGCAGAAGTGTATCTTCAATGAAGAACAAAATGAACAGGGTAAGAGGCTGTACAGAGCACAAATCCAAGAATATTCCTGCATTTTAGATTATGATGGGAATTAGCGGGGGGGGGGGGGGGGGGGGAGGAGACACATCTCTCTAACTGCCTGCTTGCAAATCCTCACTTCTTAGAAGTGCTTGAGTTCATCTACGTACTGCAGTGGTAATTCAGTATGAGTTCCCTGAGAAAATGGAGGGTAGAAAGCCACCCAGTTGCTTGGTTCTCAGGAACCAAGTTCTGTTCCATTTTGGAACAGAAACAATCGGGTATCAAAGATCTCGGTTAAAAGTTCAGCTCCAAGTCCTATTCAAGCCCCTGCTGGCTCCTTTACAGCCTTTCTCAACTGGTCTGGCTGGTTCAGCTGCAAAATGTCTCTGTTACGAAGGCTCTGGAAGGTCATTTCTGTATGGAACCTAAGCATAGGTTAACTGCTTTCCCATACCCTGGTCAGAGAAAAGTCATGGAAATCTGGGAGGCATTCAAACTTCCTAGGTTTAATGCTGTTTCCATTCATTAGATAACTCTTTGTTTTTATTTACATGAGTAGGAGGGTGTGCTTTTAAAACACTCTCCAGGGCATAGGAAGAAATTCCCCCACAGAATGCCTGGAAAGAATAGGAGGAACATGATCCAACCATGGTCTGAGGTAAAGGAACAATATTCAAATGTAGGAATTACAGGAGAATGTATAATTACTGGATATAAATCTTACTGAGATAAATTTCATCAACCGGTCCATTTTTATACATGACACCAGGTCAAAAGTATGTCAGTCATGCCTAATGCTGATGTAGCACAAGCCCCATTAGTTGACAGGGGGCAGGGTTTCAATCTTGGTTCATTCTCAGAGGCTGCTGCTGATCCTCTTGTGATTAAAAAAAAAAAAAAGTTTGTGTTCCTCTCTGTTCTTTCCATTACTGAAATAGCTTCCTCGTGACAACTTTTAAAAAAGCTCCTTCCCAAAAAGGAAAAAGTTGCATTATAGCAATATTCCAATATCACTTGTTCAACGAAAGCAGTAGTCTGGGCTAAACAAAGCTATTAATATTGCTTCAGATAACAATTCTTAAAGGTTATGCTACTCAGTCATTTTGGATCACCTCCAGAGACAGCACTTTCTTAAGATTTTAGCCCTTATGTAATTGGGTAGGCATGCTTGATAATGTAAATAATTCAGATGTTGGCCTCTTGTTATACTACTGTAGGGAAAAAAACATAATCATAGGAGAACTTCGGGTTTTCATTTCCAGTAATTTCCTGACCATCACAGTGGTAGTATAAAGCTTAAATAGATACTCCAGCCCCACCCACCCAGTGGAGGAATCGGAATGTGCCGGGGGGTAAAGGAGGGAACCTGGTGAAGATACAGATCGCTCCCCACACAGCTTCAAAGCTTTTTTTTTTTTTTAAGACAGTTTTGATGAGGGGTTACTTTTCCAAGATTTTTAGTGTTCTGTGTTAGTTATTCCAAGTAGGATTACTTTAGTTCCAACCAGTCATAATCTCTTCATTAAAAGTAATGAAGCAAAGCTGACAAGCTATAATAGCATGATCAAACGTCTCAGAACAACTTTTTTTTTTTTGTTAAAGACACTGTGCTTTAAATTTGCATTACAGGAAGAACTATTCTTAGTATAAAACTACCTTTAAATGACCTAGAGCAAAGGAATCTCCCTCCAGTAAGAAATTCTGATTTAATCTGTAATTCACCCTCTATGTGAGCATACAACAGAGCTAAACAGTTTCCTGTTTTAATATTTTTCCTGTTTTAACGTTTCATGGACTAATACTAAAAAAGGGCTTATAGAAAGCTGCTTACCCTAGATTTTTGTGGTTTAGGACACACTTAACATATCTTCATAAGCGAAGACAGAACTTGAGCCAGTATCATAAGACTAAAATTTACCACATCAATATCCCTTTACATTCTAGGAATGAATGGGTAATGTCTCTTAAATGCATGTAACACATAAAAGCTTAAGAAGGTCCAACTTGAATTTTGCAACCAAATGGCAATATCCTCAAATGCAATCCCCCCTTAATTTATCAAAATAAGACTTCTGAAAAAGAAAATGCCTTTTTTTAGTGAGTACTACAGCACAGAAATGAAGTACAATAGAGTCAATACTGTGTTAGGGCAAGAAAAGTTAGTATGTTCTGGTAAATGTAGTGGTTGATACCTACGTGATGTTCATGTCCACACTGACCCCAGGTATTGCTCTTTCTGTATATAGCAACGCTGTTGTTGACACCACATCCACAAGTGTGGCTGTCAAACCTCCATGTAATGTGCCACCTCTGTTTGTGTGCTCCTCCTCTACTTTCATTTCACAAACAATTTTTCCAGGAGTTGCAGAAAGAAGTTTCATCTGTACAACCAAAAAAGGAATAAAAAGCTTACTGACAATGGTACCAACACCCGATACTGCCCTGAATCAAACTGAAAGTAAATGTTGTTTAATTCTGGACTCATGACACAAATTAGAATATGGAAAATATAGTAATTCAACTGTCACATTAAGTATTTCCATAGATTTTGAGTAGAAGATTGTTGCCTTAGAAAAATTTGTATTTCTAGTGCAGATAAATATTTAGACCAACAGTTTAACAAAACTTCAATACTTCCTATGCTCTCAGGAATTGCGTAGGAGACAACATTCTTCTTCAATTTTCCTTTTGCTTTAATCTGTGACTGAAAAGCCAGATTAGAGGAAACACGAAACTGGTCTCTCTGTGTGTACTATAGTTGTGAAGGTGTATTTGTTAGCTCATAAAATGGAAATGAGACTGCCAGTAATTCATTATCATTATACTACAGCAACCTCAGTAAAAATCAGTATTTTGAAATGAGCACTGGAAATGCTAATCAGATTGGCCTTCCTAAACTGAAATTCATATTCCTGGGTAGAAGTATCCAAGGTTGTATCACACTGTATTACAGCATCATGACTTGCATATATGCTTTTATTCCAGCCCATAGGTGTTAAATAGAAAATTACAGTACATCAATAGTACCATGCTTCCCCCTGTAACCAACATAAGCAGCTGGATTTTTGAGAACAAGTTACTGCATTTCAGTATTTTAAAATCTTTTTTTTTAAACTTCTTCAGTTAGTACCACTATATTCAAAATCTGAAAGCAGATGCATAATTGGGATAAGTTCAGCATATGTATTTACACCTACAACTAATACTTTGAAGTACCTTTAGACTGTCACAAGTAAAACGTTGGCATAATATTTACTATCATTCCTATTAGTTTTCTCATTTTTTTACAAAGTTTTTTTTTTTTTATCTTAAATGTTTCCATACCATATCAGCTGAGTTGATTTAAGACTTTCAATCTCAAAAGAAATTAAGATTGAAATGGCTCCAGTTTCACTATTGCTTATTTATAATGCAGTGTAAAAGCTCAGTTTCAGCCAAAGTCCCTTTCTGACAGGCCAAAGTTTATCCAAATTTTACAGAGAAATGATCCTAAGATAAATGGTGATGTAGTACCCAGTTCAACTATGAATGGAAAAAGCAGGAATAAGCAAAGGGGAAATCACTGAGGCAGTGTCCTAATATAGAAATAGCACCTTGATCAATGAAAATCCCAAGTCCTAAACCAGGTGTGCTGTGCTGCACTGACAGGAGGTTTAAGTTTCTGACAGAATTTCTAATGAGGACTTTACTGACGCTTGACACTAAGAGCAGATGGCTTCCAGTGCCATCAGGGAGTGCTCCAATCCATCAGCAAGGCAAGGAAAGCATGTGGTTTCACTTGTTATTGCTCTGATCTGGCACTAGCTGCCTGCTCTCCTTGACAAAAATAGTTAAGTATTTGAACGCTTCCAGGACTTACACAGCCAGAGCTGCTGGTTTGTACTTCTCTTCTCACAGCCCTTCTGTGCTTGTCCTCCCGTGCGTCTGTCTCAGTAACAGTATGCTGCTTCGGCTTCCAGCCACTACTGCAACGCACTACTTCTTTGGAGAAAGGGCTTTAAAACCCACAGTTGTTAAGCCCTATGTACATACTGCATTGGAATTAAACCAGAAACTAAGTCTGATGCTGGAGCTGAAAAGTTTCACACTAAAATCTGTCTTCTCCAGAACAGGGTAAGTCTTGAGTCATATTTAGTTACCGTAAGAAAGGCTTCAGGTATCTCCGAGAAAGACAACAGATACTTTAAATTCAAACAAAACTGTACTTTTACTGTGATTATGATTACATTCACAGCATCATACTTCTAGGAGACTGCAGAAAAAGTCAAAAAGTATTTCAGAGCAAGGGAGGAAGCTTGTCCCCCAAGGCTCACTTCCAGCCTGTTGCCTTTATGAGATGAAATACTGCATTCGTTCTCCACTTAGTAGGATTTTTAAGGTAAAGGAGAGTAAAGTTATCACAGTAAAGAGGTGACTAAGAACTAATTGGACTCTATAAATAAGTGAACTTCATAAATTTAAAGCTTTATACTTGTTATATACAAGACCAAAACGTCTTGGGGAAACAAAATAAGATGTTGTTTTGCAAATACTTACTTTCTATTAAATGTACTGTATCATGGAGCTGTCAATGAAAACACTGCTTGCTCCTCCACAATGCGAACCATGTAAATTTTAAAATCGTTGGTTTTCTTAGACATATTTACTGCTTCTCTCCATGTCATGGTTAAACAAATAAATAGAAATGAAATACAGAATTCTAGCATTGCAAAACTTAATGAGAACATTGAAACTGATTCACAGGAGCTCAAGGACGCATCAGCTACATTACTGCACACTACAAAATTTAAGGAGACATCATAACATCATTTCAACTTTTTTTGATCATAATGTAGCATTACACTAGAACCATAACAGTCAAATGTATTTCTTTATACAGAGCCTTGCTAGAAGCTCAGTGTTCAAGTGCTTGTGTTTTCCATCTGACTTCAAGGTGAAATGTCAGATGTTATAATGAGCTGTTTTCTTTACTTATAAACAGAGAAAAGTTTATTTCATAACTTCACAGTCCTGAAAGTTAGCTTAGTCACAGGTATAAGGAATGAATACTAGTTACTAAATAACTCACGGAAAGCTATTCAGCACAATCCTTGCCTTCAGAGAGATACTGGAAGGCAGCTCTACCATTTGAAAAGAAAAAGTTATTCAATAATAACTGTGTTTTCTACCGTGTGTTACCATCACGGCCCCACACCCCAGTTGGGAAATCCTGAATCCAGAGAAAACAAGGGCAGAGGCAGGCCTGCACCACCGGGCTTCTGAAGCGCCCACAGCTACGCCACCGCAGGCCTCGGCCTCCGGCGGCCCGGCCTCTTATTCTGGGACGGATTGGAAAAAAAAAAAAAAAAGGCTTTTAAACGTGCAGCCCCTCCTCGAGTGAACCGCCGCCTCTCCAGTCACAGGCCGCTACTGCCGTTAACGGCCGTAACGGCTCCCGTCTGCCCCTCCCGGCGGCCGCGCCGCCCGCCGCCCTCGCCCTGCTGCCCGCCCGCCCGTACCTTGCGGAGCACCCGGTCGAAGCCCTGCGACTCCACCATGTACTTCATGGCCTCCCTCAGGCTCTCCACCGTGAACCCCATGCTGCCCGCCCGGCCGAACGGCCGACCACCCTCCCGCGCCCCGGAACGCCAACCCCGGCGGGCGGGGCTTCCCCCTGCCTTCCGTCCGCAGCGCCCCGCCGCGGGGGAGCCATGGAGGCGGCGGTGAGGCAGCGGGAGGAGGACGATGAGGAAGACCGGTGCCCGCAGGCGGGGCAGGAGGAGGAGGCGTTGCACCTCGCCAAGCGGAGGAAGGTGCTGTGCTCCGAGTTCGCCGCCATCACCAGCAGCGACGCGGCAGTGGCGCATCGCTTCTTGGCCGGCAACGACTGGCACATGGAGGTAGGCCCGGTGGCGGCGAGGGGGATGCGGGGCTGCCCCGGCGGCGGCGGCGGCGGCAGCGACCCTTTCCCTGTCATCTGCCTCTGTGTTTCAGAGGGCGCTGAATGCCTATTTCGAGCCGCCGCTGGAGGAGGAGGCGGCAGGCAGGGTGCCGCCGCCGGCCTGCGCAGGGCCCGAGAGCTGGTAGGTGACCCCCGGGGCGGCGGCGGCGGTGGGGGTGATGTGTGTGACAGGACCCCGGGTCGTGTTGTCCCCGTGGGGAGCAGCGCGTCTCTCTCCGCCTGTCTTAGTACCTCAGCTGACATGTGAGGCAGGTAGTTTCTGTTCCTCGCGTTTATGTTTCCACACCAGTTCTCGTTGTTTCCCAAGGCTGCCCCCTTCGAGGGGAATGGCCAGCTCCTCTTGAGAGGCTGTCAGGCTTGTGGGCTTCCATCTGTGGGCTCTTTAGCCACCTTACTCCGGGCTAGTAGATTGTGAGCCTTTCGGAGAAGGGACAAGGTCGTTTTCTCTTCACAGTCTTGTCTTGTGCAGTAGTACACATGCTGATTTTACTGTATGCACACAGATTTGTATATGTGTAAACTGTGCATGTATGTCATCTACGAGGTGTTTACATATTTATATTTTTATAAATAAAATTGACACGTACGTGCACACCTTGCTAAATGCACCTGTGGAACTCAGGATCTGTGTCTTACACACACTGGTGATCTCAGAGCGTACACCTTGGGCATACCAAGGGTATTGAACTGCACGTGAGCTTTTATAGATCCCTGCCATTCACAGTTCTGAGGGAAACTTTTTTCCTATAGATTTATTTATCACAGACTTGCATGTTATATAGAAGAGCCCTTATGGTCTTTATAGTTATGAATAAGCTGTATTTGATAACAGCGTACCTGTTTTTGCTTGATATGTATGTATGAAAAAAATGCAAGCCTACTGAACATTAGCATTGGTCTCTAGGTAGTCCATGATGAGTCAGAATATATCTTCATCAAATTGGCAGCACCTTTTTCTCTTCCAGCCTCTGTCCATCTTTGCGCTGTGGGTTCTGTCTTGACCTGTTGTATGCAGCATGTGTTGGGAGTGAGGACTGTTTAGAGATCTCCCAGTCAGGGGAAGATCACTGCAGACCACACAGACTTTCATATTTCATCTCATAGTCCTTCAGCATAAATGTAAAAAGTAATCATGGAAATATTGGAGGCATATACCATGTTTACATACCTACTTAAATAAGCCTTAGCTTTCTCTTCTTTGTCTGCTTTTCTTTTTCTGTTCAGTTTAGATTACATATGTGCGGTAGCCGAATCTTACATTGTTTGTGCAGCACCAAGTACAAGACCAGTACTAAATTCTAGGGAATATATTTGTTTTGGTTCCGGGCCTTATTTACATATGTGCATACAAATTCTGCAGTTAAAAACAAAACCCTAGTACCGCAACTTTGCCAAAATACAATTTGTCTAGTCTTAGCTATAATATTAAATGTGTTTTGTTACAGACTTTCCCTGTACTCAAGGAATTTACATTGAATCAGTGTTGTGGTTTAACCCTGGTTGGCAGCTCAGCCCCACATGGCTGCTTACTCGCTTCTCCCCAGTGAGATGGAGGAGAGAATTGGAAGGGTAAAAGTGCAAAAACTCATGGGTTGAGATAAAGACAGTTTAATAGGTAAAGCAAAACAAGGAATTCATTCACTGCTTCCCATCAGCAGGCAGGTCTTCAGCCATCTCCAGGAAAGCAGGGCTCCATCACATGTAATGGTTACTCAGGATGACAAACGCCATAACCCTGCACATTCCCCCTTCCTCCTCCTTTCCCCCAGCTTTTATTGCTGAGCACAATGTTGTATGTTATGGGATGTCCCTTTGGTCAGTTGGGATCAGCTGTCCTGGCTGTGTCCCCTCCCAACCTCTTGCCCACCCCAGCCCACTCATTGGTGGGGCAGCAGGAGAAGCAGAGAAGGCCTTGATGCTGTGTAAGCACTGCTCATGGCAGCTGACGCATCCCTGTGTTATCAACACCATTTTGGTCACAAATCCAAAACGCAGCACCATATGAGCTGCTATGAAGACAATTAACTCTATCCCAGCCAAAGCCAGTACAACCACGCATTAGCGGGTAGAGTCTGGTTCTCTTCAGCAGGGCAGTCTGCAAACAGTTATTAGACTGGGCACTTGAACTTTGACAGGGTTGTTCAGCCTTTATCAAATCAACAGGGTAGACAGGGCCTGTGTTTTTGAGGTGGGATTTGGAGTGAGTATTTCCAAAGAAAAGGACTATCAGTTTGTCACAGAGCGAGTTTGCACATGTACTTCCCCTGGGGGTTTGGCAGTTGGAAGAATCTCAGCTGTACTACAAAGACGGGCACATAAAAGCAAGTCCTGGCTGCAGTTCTTTGTTTCTAATATGCTGGAAAGTGTTTGAAAGACTAATACACACAGCCTGCCTCTAGCATAGGCTGAATTACAAGAGTTGAATTACTCAAGTGCTTTGGATTACATTGGTCGCTGTCTGATTAACTTAAATCAGAATGGTAAATCTTGTGCCTATAAGGAGGAAGAAAAACCACTTACTTCACCTGTGTACTAAGGCTCTCTGTGACTGAGGTCTGTATGTTACTGTGCTTTTAAATTATGTTGAGATCAATACATGCTAACTTCTTTGTTGGGAAAGTTTTAGATGACCACCTGTTAGTCGTGATGGGTCTAAAACATTTTCCTTTAGATGATAAGGGAGGTAATTGCAGGAAGAATAGTATGCATGTTGGCAAACAAGTAAACTCTCTCTTTAGTATTGACCTCACAGCAGATGCAACGACTAGTAATGCCAGTGTCAATAGTGCAGACTCGAGGCAACAAGAAGATGACAGCAGTTTCTCACTGATAACCTGGAACATTGATGGGCTGGATCTAGGAAATCTAAAAGAACGAGCTGCAGGAATCTGTTCTTACCTGACTTTGTAAGTATAGCTTCATCTTTTTGTTGTCATGTACCCTGCTTTAAAGGAGAAGGCAAGCTTCTTGTTTTAGATGCGTACAAAATCTTCATGCCCAAATTATCTTAAGTTTAGATGCAACAATACAATCACTGTATAAATCCTAAATAGCTGATATACTGGTTGGAAGAGATGTGAACCTATACAGCATCCCAAAGGTTAAATATTTTGCGATGACTACTTTAAAAAGCTTTTTTATAATGAATAGTATTGTTCAAGTTGCAGTCATACATCAAGAGCATACTTCATGCTTCCATCCTGTACACAAGAGAAGGGTAAAACTGCAAGAAACTTGTTTCTGTCATTCCAGTAGTATGAACAAGTTCATGCTAGAGCAAACTTTTTGAAACGTCACTAAAAATCTTTTTTGCTATGTGAAAGCTGTCTCTCTTGCCATTACTGTTACTTGTCTATCAAAAAGAAAATGTGCAAGGTAAGATAAAAGCAATAGAATCTGTGATTACCTTCTATAGTTCCACTAGTGGAAGCCTCCTGTGAATATATTTATGAGCAATTTAGCAATTACATAAATTGATTTATCTTAATACAGTAACTTACCAGTGTAAATTAAATTATTTAAACAAGTGATAATTCAAGTTCCTTTTAAAACAGCAGAAACCTCTTAACTAAATCAGTTTTCACTTGATTTTATTAACCTGGGGTGACAATATTTTTCCTCTGTAAACGAGGCCTTAGGTTTTTCTTTCACCTCCATAGAGCAGGCCTATTCAGCAGTGTAGCAAAAATAGGGACAGCTGTAAAGTCATTTTCAGGACTGCTGCCCCACATGAACGCTTGCTGATTGCACAGCTCTAAGAAATAAAAGAGCTTGGCATCAATCAGATTGGAGAAAATGAATGGCAGGTTACCTGAGGGGATCTGTTGTAAGGGAATGAGGTGGCGGTTGGAATCTGGAGAACTGAGATGTTGCAGAACATGTTCCAAAGCTGCTTTGCAGCTGTTTAAGTTGAATCGCTCGTGTATGTAGTACATGAAACTTGTGCAAATGTTTGCAAGATCAAGGTAAGGAAGTCATGCATTTTATTACCGTGTCAGTTCCTTGTCCATAATAATAATTGTTTCTTACTGTTTAACAATGGTGATGTGTCTACATGCTACTAAGTATGATGGTGAGTTTTTTCTTTTTTTAAAAAACAGATTCTCACAATATCTGGGAAGACAAGGACAAGGTGTAGCTGAAATCCCTGACCCTGTTCCATTTGACCTCAGAGTGTAATGGTACTACCTTTCAATAGTTAATTTAAAATTTTGTCTTGGCTGTTTCAGATACAGTCCAGATGTTGTGTTTTTACAAGAGGTCATCCCACCACACCTCTGTCTTCTACAGATGAGAGCAGGCAGTTACACTATTATTCCAGGTAAGAAATAACCCTCAGTTTCTAAGGACAGAAACTGGAAAAAGTAATTTTGGTCTTATTCTGTCTGCCTTGCCAAAATCTCTGACCATTTGTAGGAATGAAAAGAGTAAAGTGAAGATGGAAGCACTTAAATTACTTTCTGTGTTTTGATATCAGGATATAGTTTGATGCAAATTATGCATGTGAAAAGCTTGCTTGCCTGGTGGTTTCCTTTGTATTTTTTCTGCATTTTGAAAGACTGTTAGCAGCATAGCCAAAAAAGTGCTATGGATCAGTCATTTCCTAAATATTTGCACTTGAAAAATCTGAAAAGTTCACAGTGCTATTACAAAACTTTTAACTAATGACTTTGTACATCGTACAAATTAATGTGATTCTCCCAGATCATGGTAAAAAGGTCTCTTTCAGAACCTTCTTTATGGCATGGCAGAAGATATCCTCAACCATTTCTTTCCCTGTTCCTCTTCAGGTAACGTAGATGGCTATTTCACTGTCATAATGTTGAAAAAATCAAGGGTGAAGCTACTGAAACATGAAATAATACCTTTTCCAACAACCTCCATGATGCGGAACCTTTTGGTTGTGCATGTGAGTGAGTCAGTATGTACTAAACAGCTGTGCTTCAGGCTTCAAAACAAAAAACCCCAGGAAAGGCTGGACTAGCTTTACTCTATGATACTCTCAAAGAGCAGAAAAACTTCTCCAACCATACAAACCGAGTCGCATTTGATACTAACAAACTTACTGGCCATACTTTGTTTTCAAGTCTCATAACCTCTGAAAAGAAAACTAAAAGCTTGTCCTCCTGTAAGCCCGTTTTCTTCAATGTAAAACTAATATTAACCAGAGCTCTGTCATTCAGTAATTTACTTTGTGATTAGATTTTTGTCTTTGAACCCCTTATCATGCTGTGGATAGTAACATTGCCTCTGTTTCATGCACAGGTGAGCATATCTGGTAATGAACTTTGTCTTATGACCTCTCATCTGGAGAGCACTAAGAATCACTCTAAGGAGCGTGTGAAGCAACTGCAAATAGTGTTAAACAGAATGCAGCAGGAGTCTGAGTCCACTACTGTTATATTTGGAGGGGATACAAACCTCAGAGACAGTGAGGTAAATAGAAATAAGCAACCTTGTTATTTTGAGAAGGTATTCTGACAAAGTCTTCTCAGGCTTTTCTGTTGTCTTTATGAGAAATGACCTGCTTAGGCAGAACAGCGATAGGCAACGTTTATTCTTAAAAAGTGGAAGCATGACTAAGTAGAAACTGTGGCATTGTTATAGCTGAGGTGATATATATGAAGAGCTTCCATGGCCTCCAATAACAAAATGCTTTATTGGCAATATTTATATCTGAGAAGATGCAGGCGTTATTACTAAAAGGTCAGTGTTTCATCTTTCCCTATTGTGAAATTCCACTGCAGTGAACTGGAATGACATTGTTTCAGAGAACATGGTGTTGACCCCGTACCTCAAAATCTCAGAGCTGAACGTTTATTTTGTAACGTTTTAGATTTAGAAAGTACTACAGAATTGGTCAGGCTTTAGAGTATCCTGAGAAATACCACAATTTAGAAATGTCTCCAATATCTTTGTTTTTAACAACTCATGTTTTGCAGAAAAAAGTGCTATTGTGACAACTCAGTTCTGTTTTTGAAGGTAAAATTTGTGAATTCAGTATCTGGTAGATTTTTTTCTCCCTTTCTACTTTCAGATTACGAAACTGGGTAACTTACCTAACAACATTATGGATATCTGGGAGTTTTTGGGTAAACCTCAACACTGCCGCTATACTTGGGACACCCACACCAATACCAACCTGGGTGCAGCGTACAAGTGCAAGATGAGGTTTGACCGCATTTACTTTCGGCCTGCAGCGCAAGAGGGACATATTATTCCTCGAAGTATGGACTTAATTGGATTAGAAAAACTAGACTGTGGCAGATTCCCTAGTGATCACTGGGGTCTTCTGTGCACCTTTGACGTCATATTATAAAAAAGAAAAAAAGGCTTGCATTGTTAGTTTTTAAGTGTTTTGTTCTTATTCTTACAAGATTTTAAATTTTCAACCCTAATGCATTCTCCTCTCTTGACTTCTGCTGGAATGGCTTCACTTGAAGCCAGGGTTCCCTTTTCCTCATTGTATGCATCTGTTCTTGAATCATGTTTTTAAATTGTTATTTTTAACAACGTATGCAAATAGAAAACGAAAATCTAGTTTTAAAATGGGAGAAAAAAACTTGTAAATAAAATTAATAAACATAGATGGTGATTTAAAAGGCACTTTTATTTTGGCATGTATTATAATCTTTAATAAATGCTGCTTTTTTATTTTAAGAATACTTCTATTATGCCTGCTTTGTTTCTTTTGTAACCATTTCCATCATCCTTTACAACCCTGTCTTTTGTAGGGTGTTTTGTATTAGCGTTTGAAGTTTGTATTGTGTGTACATAAGCCTTCAGGCAAGAAAATAAAGGAGATGAGGAAAGAATGGCTAGATTCTTACAGAAAAGGGTTTCTTGAGTAAGAATTAAACTAATATTGAACAGATTTAAGAACGATATGCTTTCTGTTCAATAAGAAAAGGAAGGGAAGTTGTTCACTTGGGATGGTGTATACCTTACTTTGTATTTATTAACGTGTATATGAATTGCAGATTAAAACATGGTGTCTTTCCAGTGAGCTTCTAGAAACAACGCTCTTATAAACTGCTGTGCAAAGCCTGAGCAGATCAAGGTCTCACTGACTTTGCAGAAGATCAAACAGGCTTTCTTACTCAAAACCATGTAATCGATCTCACAGAAGCTGTTGTTTTATAGATGTGCAAAGTTCTAAGGTGATTTAAAACAGAAAGTCTCCTAACTTTCTGACATGAAGTTCAAGGTGCAGGCATGGAGAGGAAGCACAGATAACCCATGTCAGGGACACAAAGTGAACATAGAGACTGACTGCCTGAATTCCTTTACTACTTCTTGTTGTTCTTTGTCTTGGGTCTTGAGCCCAAAGCTTAGGAACAACTTTGCTGGACTTCTGTGGTGGGTTAGCCACGGCTGGTAGCCAAGCTCCCCACCCAGCCACTCGCTCAGTCCCCCATTCCCCAGCGAGATGGGAGGGGGAAATGGGAAAAAACAGAAACAAGGTAGCTCATGGGTTGAAATAAGGACAGGAAGATCACACAGTTACCATCAGAGGCAAAATAGACTTGATTTGAGGAGATTAATTTATGGCCAATTAATATATATATTTAATGACTGATTTGGATATCAGAAAGCAAGAAGATGGACTTTAAAGCACAGGGGAAACACCTCTCCTCGCCCCTTTCCCTGGCTCAAAGTCATGCCAGGCTCCTCTCCTCCCCCTTGTTATCGCTGCAGGTCACAGGCTGTCCCTGCAGCAAGGTAGGGAGCAGCACGGGAGGGGCTTACGGTCAGCACACAGCCGTACCTTGGTGTTCCCTCTGCTGTTGTTGCACTTTTTTACCCGCCTCCTCCTCTGCCTGCTCAGCATTTTCTGTCATTTCTTACACAGGCTTTCCTCAAGGTGCCGCCATCTTGGCTGCGGGGCTCAGGTGGTGGGTCCAACTCACAGGGGCAGCCCTTGCAGCCCCCCACTGCCAGCGCCTGGGCACCTGCACCCGCTGCAGCTTTTTTTTTTTAAAAAAAAAAAAAAAAAAAAAAAAAGCAGCTTCCTGCCCAGGCAAACAGCAGTGGCACCCCCCTGCAGCCATATCTGCCCAGCAAGGAATACTTCACTGATGCCGTTATTGCTTAGCCTAAGACATCTGCTTGTGTGCTCTGACCAGCCAAGCTCTGGGGAAGGAGTGTGTCCGCACAATGCCCTCCCCACCTCTGTCTTGCACCCTGAAAATGCGGCAAGTGGGGCTTGGCACAATACAGGGCAGCAAAAGAGAAATTTGTGGATGGCTACACTGACACGGTCAGGATCCTCAACCAGCTCATCCTCATCCCAGGAGTGGGGAGGCCTGAGGTAGATGTGGTTTTCTGTTGGCCTTACTAAACAAGCAAATAAACCCCAGGAGGTTAATTCATCTCCACAGAAACCAGCGGCAGAAATCTCCAGTTCTGCTTTTGCTTCTTTAAACATCACATCCCAAATTCCCTTTAGTAAATGTGAAAGAGGCCAGCCTGTTTCGGGAAGGACGTGCAAATCCTCATGTCCTGATCACTCTTAGCATATCTCATTATTTTACAATAACAGCTTCAAAAACAAGGAGGGAGAAGTCACTGACACTTTCTTGAACTCGTGTTGGGCCCGTGATCTCTTCTTTCTATTCCCAAATAAATAGTTCTGTAAGGAGCTGAAAAATATCCACAACTGCCAGGATTTTGCTTCCAGGTTTAAAATGGGGCTGGCGCAGACACACTGTCTGACTTGCTGCCTGGTCTCTTCTTCCTCACCAAGAGCCTTCAAAGAGATGTCATGGGGTTTGCTTTGGCTGCTTACACCTCCTCCCCCTGCCCAGGAGTTACAGCCAGAGGATTTGCGGGGAAGGTGAAGGCAGGGAATGACGATGGTTTAACTTTCCTAAAGATGTTGGAGAAGGGGGTGGCACAATAAACTCATGCTTCGGCACAGGAAACACCAGTTTATGTGGCCTCCTGTATTATGGGTGGTTTTGTTTATGTGGCTACACCTTCTGGGCTATTTTGGAAGATATAAAAAAGGCTGGCTGCTCTTGTTCTAGGGTAGGTGTTTAATTTTGGGAAGAAAGAAGAGAAAAAAGGGTTCAGAGCAGCGTGCAACTCAGTTCCTCAACTCCAGATACGTTTGTAGCATTTACTAACTGATCCCTCTTCTGATCTCTCTTAAAGTCTCTCTTACCTTTGAAATAGTGGGTGGCAACATAGTATTTTTATTAGGAACAAGCAAAGACATAACACTTTGTAAGGGCCAGTTCATTTTTCTGATGATGGAAGATAGGCAAGAGGAAGACTATATTCAATGCAATTAGTGGTTAGTCATTCTTTCAGAATGAGGAAATTGTGCATATAGTCTTTAAAATTATTCTTGAACTACAGAAAAAATTATAATACTTAAATTTAAGAAGACATGAATGCTAAATGTTTTACTATTGGATGTGAAGCAATACATCTTTAATTAAATATACTTTAAACCTCTCACTTAATAAGCCTCTGAATTGCTGACAATCAAGAGCAGTCAGAGCCCTTCAATTAATTTGCCTCTTAATTTAATCAGTGATGTGAAAGGTGAAATACCTGCTGATTACGGCATCTAAAACTTAAAGGAATAGAAACAACAAAGTTAAAGTGAAAGATTTCTTGGGCTACAACTTGTAATTTGATTTGTTTTCCTGATTCAGTAACATAATATTATGGCATCTATATATCCCAAAGGACTTACACAAACATGTGAAAGTGAGAAAATGCAATTGTTCTTTCCTATTAATAATCAACAGCAACAATGGACCTTGTGGAAATCATATACTATTAGAAGCATTATTTTATTAGTACCTTGATTCATGTATCAAGAGAAGTAATTTATTCTGAGGATCCAGCCAGTCTTAAACATTTCTACATCAAAAGAGCTTGAACTTACTAAAAGAGAAAAGATACCTGTAGAACAAAATAAAGGGATGTTAAACATCTAGGGAGGTAAATAATAACTAGATGGATTAAAAAAAAATGGAAAAAAATAGTAGCTGGTAAAACCACAGTAACAACAGAAGACTATGTTATCACGATTAAAAGTATACGCCTAAAAAATATGTATGCTTTTGACTGTAGGGAGCAATCTGAAACCATAACTAATAAAAATTTGTTTTACAAAGAAGAAGTGCACGGAAGATGAAAGCTATAAATCTCACACATCATACACAGGTTTGGAAGTCAATTTGATACAAGAAAATAAAAGATATATCCAAAATTACTAGATCAAAAGATAAACATGATAACTTGTATTATGGCAACACCAGCAGAGCCTATTGTTATGGTTGCTGTACAAAATAAAACATGAGAATAATTACACAGAAACAGATGGGCTGTGTTTTGATGAGCATATGGCTTGATTTTCAGTTCTATCAACTCAGCATGGTTGAAAAACTCCACAAAGGTTGTGTTACCACTTCTGTGTATCTTAGTGTGTTTTTACCCTGTGGCAGGCAATCCGGTACAAAATCCTCCTGAAGACACAGTGCATAGAATCATAGAATAGGTTGGGTTAGAACAGACCTTTGAAGATCATCTAGTCCAACCTCCCCTGCAATGAGCAGCGACACCTTCAACTAGATCAGGTTGCTCACAGCCCCGTCGAACCTGACCTTCAATAGTTCCAGGGATGGGGCATCTACCACCTCTCTGGGCAACCTGGTCCAGTGTTTCACCACCCTCACTGTAAAAAGTATCTTCCTTCTATCTAGTCTAAATCTGCCCTCTTTCAGTTTAAAGCCATTACCCCTTGTCCTATCACAACAGGCCCTGCTAAGAAGTTTGTCCCCATCTTTCCTGTAGGCCCCCTTTAAGTACTGAAAGGCTGCAATAAGGCCTCCCCAGAGCCTTCTCTTCCCCAGGCTGAACAACCCCAACTCTCTCAGCCTGTCCTCACAGGAGAGGTGCTCCAGCTCTCTGATCATTTTTGTGGCCCTTCTCTGGACCCGCTCCAACAGGTCCGTGTCTTTCCTGTGCTGAGGGCTCCAGAGCTGGATGCAGAACTGCAGGTGGGGTCTCATGAGAGTGGAGTAAAGGGGCAGAATCCCCTCCCTCCACCTGCATGTGGGTGCTGTCTTGAAATACCCAGTGCAGGTAAACCCTACACAGGGGTTACAGAGGTTAACTTCATTAGGGTAAATTTTCCAGGTTTTGCGTTAACTGAGAGTATAATAAAGACTTATTAAGATTCATAAACAGTATGTTTTTATTTCTTGGAGACGAAGCTTGTTGTGTAACATCAGCTCAGGGAAAACAGACTGCCAGCGACTGAGAAGCCATCAGTGTAATGCTGCCATTTCAGTAACAGCTGAGAAAACAGGAGGCTTAAACAGCAGGCGCAGTAGGCAGAAACATTGCTAAATTACAACAATTGAAATGAAAGTAATAATGTATTGTAAAAGGAATAAGCTTTCAAGTGATCTAAGTAACCTAGGCCTTGTTAGACTTCTAATATACTTTCAGAATAATCATAGAATAGTTAAAGAATAGATGAAATTGTATAAGGTTGATTAATAGAATGCAGGTGCTTAAAACACTGTTTTGAGACTTATGTAAGTGCTGCTCATTTATCCTCTGTACGCTCCTGACCAAGGCTGGCCTAAAACCCAGTCAAGCTGAATCAACAGAATAGTGAATGTAGAATGTGATTAATCCATAGTAAGCAATTTATAAAAGGTTAGATATTAAGAAGAGATGTAGAGTAAGCATAAGTTAATGTAACATCTTGAGTTTTCTGAGAAGTCTATGGGAGGACTTTGATGGAGATTGTTTATACAACTTCAGAAGAGGAACTGAAACGGAACGACAAGAACCAGCTGGGATTCGGGAAAATTAATGAACTATTGGAGCTACTGAAGAATGAAGAACTGGGAAACTTTAAAGAAACATTAAGAACTTTTCATATAACAATATCTATTGTGTAATGTTATGTGTAATCATAAATATAGGAGATGTATTTTGTTAGTCACTTGCCACTCACTGAGGTGATGGCCCAACTCTGAGTTGTAAATAAAGCAAACCTAGAGGTACCCACAGTCTGGTGAAAATCTGTAACATGTATCTGCAACATGCTATAATCACTGGTGTGATCCTTATTTATGTATTCATGGACGTCTGACAAGAAAGTGACCTACTAACACAAGGAGATATAGTAGATCTACAATTTTGACCAAGGAAAGAATAAGAGTATTTGTCTGCCTTGATGAAGGATAACATACTTTAATAAAAGAAAGAAAGGAAGGATTACTCCATGTAATTCTAACCTTTGGCACGATTAGATTTCCTGATACTATTACTGGTGGGGCAGAGAAGCTAACAAAAACCTACTCACAAATCACTTGTTGAGGCAGAAGCTTCACCTGGACATGGTAGTAGATACTGCATGTGAGTACAACTGACAGTGCTGGCCAAGAAAGGGAACTCACCTCGTTGTGGCTTTCAAAAACTCTCCCAGTTATTAAAGAATGAGAAAAAGTCTGTCTCAGATGCCTTGAAGGTGAATGCTACCTCTTTTTCAGTGTTGGCAGATGCTTCCTTGAACTGAAAGAGGTGAAGTTTTTTTACCCGTTCAAGATGGGAGCCAGGGAAAAGGGGTATTTTCGGAAAAGCACAACACAAGGTAACAAAGGTTTAGTAACCAAACTAGTGCATCTCCCAGACCTCTTTCATTTGGAATAGATGTCACATGAGAAACTTCAAAGCAGCTGGTTGAGTTGTGAGCAAGCTAGGTGAGAAGGGGAGGGAGAGGAGGGTGCAGGGTGCCTGGAGGGCTGCACCAGTCACCCACAACAGGAGGAACCTCATTGCAGGCTGCCTTGAGTCAGGTCTTCCCTGCCACCAGCACCACTTGGGTGGCAGAAGAGCCGTTTAGTGGTGATGTTGGGGGTGCTTGTCAGAGGTATCCAAACTATGTCTGGATGTCTGGCAGTAAGTTAGCTGTCTTGGATGATGACAGCATCACAGGGGTTTTGTTTGACCAACTGAATGCATGTACCGTGGAAAGGAGCTGAGGTAACTGGATCAGTATTTACCTAGTAGGCTACATTTTGAAGCTTTAGTGGTCTTTAGATAGCATTACAGCACACTCAGCCTGTTATTTCATCAGTGTTAATCCTATTAGCTCATCAATGTTATGAAAGGCAAGAACTGGCTCAGCAAGAAAATACCATCTTTATCTCTGCCATCTGCAGTAATCCTGCATTCTTGGTCTGCTCCTCCATTTCACAGTGTTTCTGGAGTGCACAGACTCCAGATAGGCAATAGGTGCTGCTGCTAGGTTTCTCGAGTGGGAGCTGTTTGCTCTGCTGCCTTTGTTTGCATGGGACTAGCTGCATCCTGCTTGTTCAATGGAGAAGGAAGTCTATGTGCGAGAAAGTCAAGGGCACTGGACCAGCGACTGCCATGGAGAGAAAGCAAAAAGGGACAGTTGCCGCTTTCACCCTTTTCCCTCTGCCTTCACTAAGATGGCGGGAGGTACCTCCTGACAGGACGAGAAGAGGGCTTATCTCCCTAAGCCTGTGCTGCACTAAGCAGCCTTTTGCATAGTTGCACAGATGGTTCAAAAAGCACTAGCATTGAGCATACAGGTGAACACTCCTTCCTGAAGAAGAAATAAAAAGAAATTGTGCAGCTATATGTGGTGCTTTTACAGTCAGTAAAATTGGGAACTCACAACCATGCAAAGCATTGGAGGACAATCATCGTCCCCCACTAGGTCTGTAAATAAACACTCCGTGCTGACAGGAGGGCTGTAAGGCCTAAGAAATGGGGCTGCCTCGCAAAGGAAACACAGCCAGGCTTCCTCTCCCCACACACACTTCCTCTTCAAAGCCAGGCAGTCTTGGTCAACATCAGAAAAAATGTAACAATCTCATTGATCCTTTCGTGTTGCTACTAGAATAATTGTTTTTACATCAAATAAGCCAACTTCAGCCTCCGTAAGTCTGGCCTAAACAAGGAAATCACAGAAACTGAGGAATCAAAATGGACATAACAATATAGCCTGAAAAAAAATTTTAAAAAATGCAATCAGACAATTCCATTAGGTTCCTGCATATATATCCACAAGCAATCCAGTGTTACAGTTCAGAGATTGAATTCCTTGCTTTGCAGAGCAAATACATGAGTTACTGGCTCCTCATACCAAAGGAGATTTGAGTAGGTTCAGGAAATGTCATACAGCCTATTGTTAAAAAAAATTGGTAGGGTGGGAATCAGAAGGAAAGTAAAAAGAGGAGGCAAAAACAGTTGTACACTGAAGAGATGAAATCTTTACAACTTTAGAACACCTTTTTTTTTCAGTCATCCTGTAGCACCTGCAAAATACCATTTTCCTGAGTCAAGCATTGTCAATTTATTAAAGACTAAGCAGAACTCAACAACTGATGGGAGTGGCCATAAAAGTGACCTGGTTATAAAGGGAAAAATATGGAACAGAAGAAGATGCCCGCTGGAATACTGACAGAGAAAATGCCTGTCACCTTGAGAACAAGGACCATCCTTGAGAAGCGCAGCTGGCATCTTTGAAGTGCAACTGAGTACTGAGAAACTGGAGACATCCTGAGATACCATCGATAAGCACAAAGCCAAGGAACTGTAAGAGCAACTTATCATCTGTAAAGGTGAAAAATAGTCTGAAAAGGGAGGAAACATCCTGAGAAGGTAGGAATTGGCAACTGCTATTGGCTGTTCTAGCTGGAAGAAAAGGAAAGCAGTCTGGAAAAATAAAAATTGGTCTGAGAAAATAGAAATCATCATCGTCTATTGGCTGTCCCAGGTGAAAAATGGAAATTAATAGCACCCATTGCCTATTCCAGGTGGTGACGTCATATGCTGCCTTATGTCTCTGCAATATAAAAACTACTTATTTTTTACCCAAAATGGAGCCTGTCTTTCTGAGAACTTCCCATGCACAAACCCTTTCCTATGCGATCTCCTAGACAGACTGGACCCTTAGAGGGAACGCCTGGCTGACTCCAGACTCTGTGACAGGATCATCATTGAAGTGAGACTCTTATTTTATTGGTCCCACTCTGGGCCCCCTTCTAAGAGTGATTGCAACTGAACTCACTTTCTGGGATTGGTTTGGTGAGTGTGGTACTGATAACACTTGGAATATATATAGGTATATATTGTTGTATAGGTTAGGAAAATATTAACATCTTTGAACCATTTTTGCTAATAACTTTAATGAAATACCTGTTGTTTATTGCATATATTACAGTATTTTCGTACACTCTGCTTGTTCTGGCATAGAAATTACATGGCTCTGCTCCTAGGTCTGTGCTGACATCCTCCATTATGCGGCTTCCAGACAAATCTGTTTTGACAAGCAAGACAGAGCATGGTGGCAAAAATCCTGTTCCCTCCTCCCTTCATGGTAGTCAGCAGGATGCATCGTCCTTGGGTGCCGTGTTCCTTGTGCCAGGGCCCGCAGAGAGACTTTAAACCATGAGACCAGACAAATGCTGCCTTGGGAGTTTGTGCCCTGGGAGCATCCTTGTCACAAACACGCTCAGGGCTGTGGGGGATTTCTGTACATGGCTTTGGATAAGGCATGTGGAATTGGTCCTTTAACTTAGTTGTCTTGCTTTTGGGTTTATTTTTAGACTTCAGAGTGATTGTTTTGACTGTCAACGTCTAGGAGATCAATAACATGAATACATTTAGAAATCTGTACAGAGTAAACACTGTCAAGGTGCCCAAAATGAAAATCTGCAGTGCTGTGCATCCTTGAAGTGAGATGTTTGTGGTGTATGTAGTGATAGGACCAAGGGTAACGGCTTCAAACTGAAAGAGGGTAGATTGAGATTAGATATTAGGAAGAAATTCTTTACCCTGAGGGTGGTGAGGCACTGGAACAGGTTGCCCAGGGAAGTTGTGGAGGCCCCATCCCTGGAAGTGTTTAAGGTCAGGTTGGAGGGGGCTTTGAGCAACCTGGTCTAGTGGGAGGTGTCCTTGCCCATGGCAGGGAGGTTGGAACTAGATGATCTTTAAGGTCCCTTCCAACCTAAGACATTCTGTGATTCTATGATTCTATGATTCTATGATTCTATGTTTCTATGTATTGTCTCTTTAAAATCAGCAGTTAGCTGCTGGTCTGTTAACAGGATGAGGTTTTTCGCAGTAGCTGGAGTCTGGCTGTGCTAGTGGTATAATTTTTCAACTATTTATTCAAGAGGTTAGGCCTGTCTCCACTCTTCATTTCATTCCATTTTCTAATTCTGCTATACTCTTTTTGAATGGGTGATGTTAATCAATGCAATAACATAACAACATTTTTATTTTACTTCCATTCTTGTCCCAATAACTCCTAACCATTCTCTTTACCTTTATGACTAATGATGAGAATCAAACCGATTTTTTTTCAGACCTATCCACGCTGACTCCCATATCACCTTCCTTAGTCTTAAGCACTGCATAGATACTTAGGTTGTGATTCCATGGGGGCACTATTCTGCAACATGTCCTTGCCTCCATCTATCAAATAAAAGCTTACCTGATGGGCTGAGAAACAAGAACAAGTCAGGGAGGGAACTTTTTACTGGAGCAAATTTTCCACGGCACCTCAGCAGCTTTCACTTCTTGGCTGAGTGACAAAACTGGAGAAGAAATAATCTCCATGTTCCACGCATCTCTCCTCTTTGTCCAGCTACTGCACTTCAGTACAGTTTCCACAAGTAGAGTATAAGTGATCTTGTGCTTTTGCTTTTCAGGAAAATCCTACCTAATTGATGTCTTCCTTTTGGGGATGCCCATAAGCACAGGGAAAGGATCAGGTCTGTGAAAACCTGGGAAGCAAATTGTGGATCAGGGTTGGAGAAATTCCCTTATGCAAGGAATAGATTACAACTTCCCACTGCAAGGCTGTCACCTTTCTGGTGTTTGGAGAGTAGGGGAACCATTATTCTCATCTTTCTTTCTTTTACGGAAAAGTAACTGGTACAGTAACAGGGAACATTCACACTATATGTGCGATGTGGTCTCCACAGACCACCTGCTCCACTGATTTGCAGACTGGGATAGACACCCATCTGTCTCAAAATCCCCCCACGTCTGGGTTGCTTAGCTGGGCACTAGACATGCTCTGTATTGTGGTATTATCTGCTGTTACAGAACATTCTGGGGAGAGCATAGGCACTGAGTGAAGTGCAATGTTTTTGATTTCATTGCAAGGAAGGGGAGTTTATCAGGACTGTAAGGGCAGGCTGGCAAAGAAAATATCCTTCTGTGACAGTCTTTTGTTAATAAACTTTGCATGCTTTCTATCCTCCTGAGCATGAGGCAGGGAAAAAAGGGGACCCTTTTTGTTAGTTATTTGCAGTCTACTTTGCCAGGCCGAAAGATCGGCTGAATGACCTAATTCTCAATATACTACAGGACCAGGGTGAAGTATAAACCATCGCAGAGGATCCAATAATTCTGTGTCAATGGATCAGCTTCTCACGCAGTATCTTTTGGTTGAGACTTTTCAGATAAGTAAAGTAAACTAGGATGAAAACAAAATGCTACTTTCTAAAATGTGGTTTTCACAATGTATCTTTGGTCTGATAGGAGCTTGGTAGCTTTTTTGTGTCGGCTTGAGGCAGACAGAGCTGTGTGTACTGTACTATCTCAAAGCTCAGTTCTTTGCAGCTTTGAGAATAAAATACTGCAGTTTCTCCCACTGACTGACTGAAATAAAATAGTCTATGATGCATGAACAAGTCTAAACGAAATAATAATAGACTTAGCAGTGAAAACCAGATTGGTAATACAATAATTGAGCAGATTTATTGCCATCTCCTTGGACTAGCCTGGTGAAACGGCCTGCTATTTTATTTAATCTCATATCAGAGGAATTACTGACTGGTAACCTACCATTAAACATCATTTAGAATGATGGATGAAAACGTCAGCTTTTCCAACATAATCAATCCATATCTCATTAACACATATTATTTATGATTCTTATAATGGCACCTGCAGGCATTTCCAGGGCAAAATGGAGATATCAGCTGTTGTTGAAAGGAGATGAGATATACCATAGCTTATGATTTAATTACTGCATATAAAAAAAATGCTTGTCCACACTGTTGATTGTCTTTTACCATTTTACAAAAGAGTTGAGTGCCTTGGCTCTCCCTCTTGCTGTGTATGGCTGCTCTTCCTTCCATTTATTTTGTTACTAATAATTGAGAGAAGTATTAAAAAGCATATAAGAAAGACCTTTTTGCAAATTATTTCTAAGACATGATGTACTGAAAAGCCTTTAAATGTAAAGTAATAAGAAACACTTAACTGCTCTGTTGCTGTTTGATAAGGACGTTGGGCAATTCTTTCCCCCTCAGTCCCTATGCAGACAAATCGATACATTTCTTCAACTACAGCACAGTTGCATTTTAAGGATACTTTCTACTGTATGCTGCCCCAAAGATGAATGAAAAGCAGACCTTGATTCATGGACTTAATGCAGCTGACGGTGCAGCAGTATTCATGGTGACAATGTCAACTTAGTTAAAGTACATTCGAGAATCATTTTATGCTTCAGCTTATAAACATCAATAAAGGAAAATGAGTAGTAAATGACTGTCTAGAGTACAAAAGACCAACTCATATTTCAGATGAAAGTGAAGACAAAATGTAGCTTTGATTTGCCTGTGGAATTCCCATTAACTGCACCACTGGCGGAAGGGAATTGGATGAATAGTTGGCTGGCCGCAGAAAACAGTTTCTGTCCGTTCAGCAGCCAATGCAAAAGAAAAACTGTCATAGCTGGATCTTTATCAGGTTCTCTTCATTACACCAGACCAATGATATATGTATATTTTGCTCAGCTAGGGGCACTTCAAATTCTGGGTTCTATCTGTGCTCTGAGCACAATGGTCTCACAAATACTTTGTTTGTAGCCATGAAACACCTTCAGTGTTAATCTCTTTTATTCTTTTTATGGGTAATCCGTAACCAGGAACATTCTCTTAAGACCACTTTACTTACTCAGAATTTTTTAAGAAAGGGCTGTAGCAAAACTTATTTCTTTGCGCTTAAGAAGAATCTGCTAGCACCTTTTGTGGTTGTTGTTGTTGAAGCTGGACTAAAAGATTTATGGCGTATGCTTCAGTAAGTTCTTGGAGGGTATTTCTGTGTTATTACAAGCATTTCTGGACTTATTTGAACAAAGACAACTGCTGACTATGAAGGAAAACCAAACATTCTCTAAGAGCTTTTAGCTTTCCAGGCAGCAGCTTGTACATATGGCAAACTATACATAAAACACAGTGATCTCCTATTTTTCCCCATCCTAGTCCTGCAGAGGCAGAGATATTTTACTTCTTTGTAGTGTTCTGTAGGCCATATAGCTTTACCTTAGTGTATGTGAGGCAAGGATATGTATACAAAAGACAGTAATTTTGGCTCTGTTGGTACATGGTTCTTGGAAGAATAGGTTTTCTGAGGACAGCACAGATTTTGAAAACGTCACTACTCACAAATCTAAAATAAGAGGAAAAAATCACTTCTTCATGCAATGATAACATAAATTATGTCATCAAATCCTCTAGCCTAATCTTAAAATATATTATAAAAATGAGGGAAGTAGGAAAAAAATGTTGTTTTTTCTGACTAAACCAGAAAATGTACACATACCTGGTTTAGCACCTATCTCTAAAATGCGCACAATACATCACAAAAAGTCTGAAAGTGACATTTGGAGAATTTTTCTTATTCATCCTTCTCAGAGAAGGAAAAATAGAATAAAAGGTTGTATTTTATATTATATTCTCTCCCACGCAACCACAGTTTTTTGAATTTGTTGTTCTTTTCCCTGAAAAAAAAAATCCTTTAAGATTAATCCCTTAAGATTTGTTCAATCAGCTTTATGGCAACAATGGGATAGATACTGCTCTTGGCAGCCCCTATAAGATGGTTGTAAAAATGTCATTAGTTGAGGCCGCCTTGCTTATCCAGCCCTTTTCAGTAAGGTTACCGCTGGGGCATATTTGCTGTTCATATCAGCAAGAGGAGATGCATAGTCTACCTTTTCTAGCAGTCAGAATATTTTTCCACAAATACTCAGATTTTTTTAGAAGGAATGTCTTTCATTTCTCCGAGTTTAATTTTGACGATACAGTAAACACTTCTAAGCAACATGATGATTCAGTAAAGTTGTTCCTGGCTCTTTAGCACTATTGTGCTTTGCCAGCAAATGAGTCACTTTCAAGAAATATGCAATTCAACTTCAAAACAATATGGAATAATAATTATAGTCTGATCTTTTCTGTTGAATTTCATTTTATTACTCTAAATGCAGGACAAATAAAAAACCACCAACAGGGCATGGGTTTTGGAAATTAAAATCTGGACAGCACCGGTCACAGGGAGAAGATCATTAAAGCCAAATTTCATTCTGCTGCAAAGGGGGAGGAAGGTTTTAAATTACTACAGATTGAAAACATATGACAATCAAAACTTATGTCTCAAATCAGACAAAAATGTTCAGAATGAGCAGGCATCAATGGCCTTTTAAAATATGTTAATATTTCACTTTTACAGAATGAAAATTATCCGTTTAGGTAACCAAAATACATTCTTGAGAAAAGACGGCACTGAGAAAGGGAAGGTTTTGTGTTCACTGTTATAAAAGTAGGTATAAACTCCAAACAGAGCCACTGGATAAGGTTTTTTTTATAGTCCTAAAAAATTGAAAAGTCACAACTTGAAAAACAGCCACTGAAAAACAGTGAAGAGGAAGTAGGACAGAGGATCTGAAAGAAGTTGAGAGGTTGCAATGTGTTTGGGACGAGGGTGGTGGGGTCTGCCAGATGTGACTAGATAATATATTATTGCTCTGTGGGATGTTATTCTGTTATAAATAGTTGAGGGTATTGCTATTTTTCACAATTTACTATATGGCTTATAATTAATGCTAGGTTACTACTTTATCATTAGACTACAGAAATGAAAGCATGTCCTTCTTTTATAGTAATGGCTGATGCGTTAATTAACTTTTGAAAAAGTGGATGGTAAAAGAAGAACTGGATGGTGAGTTTTGAGAATACTAAACCACTGCCACAGACATATTCAGTGTACAGCTAAGACACAGTTTAGTATCGTTTTAAGGCACAGTTAATGTAGTACAGCTTTTATAAATATTTTCCAGGTAGCTGGAGAATTTAGTAGTATTCCACTAAATATTTGTGCTAAAATATTCTTTTCTGCAGTAAGATAAACCAACAATATAACACCCACTTTGGTAATTATATTCATTAGATGCATTATATGTATGAGCCCATGATATTTCAGATAGAGTGTATGATGAGTGTCTTTTATATCACTGATTTTACAAATAAAGATACTAAATAAAAATATTAAAATGTAAATATTTACTACCCTTTACTGTCTATATAAATTAGTTTCTGTCTTCTTTTGCTAGGAAGAAACCATCCCTTTTTGTACTTAGTGGGTATGTAGTTTGTTATATTGAATGAAAGCACCAGAATGCACTGCTTTATGCTAGGAGCTGTCAACAGTATGTACCTAATATGTTGTATTGAATGAAAGACTTCATAAATCAGTTATACAAGAGATCATGCAATGCTTGTAGTGAATTTCTAAAGAGTCATAAAAGCTAGAGTCATAAAACCTATAAACAAATCTATTTCTCATTAATCAACTCACAATGTCAATGTTTTTAATTCATTCTATTTGCCTGTACAAGATTACAGTAATGGTATGTTTTTAACATTTCTTTGAAAACTTCAGAATTACTTCTCTCATGTATAATGGTGAAAGATTACTATTAGTGATACAGTGCATCCACAATGTACCAAGCTAGTTTGATTTAAAGCTGAAGTCTCTGGAACTGTGTTGTGAGAATAAGGGGAGATTAAGACACCAGAGTACACGGAAGGATGATTTCGACAGAGTAAATTATGCTGGGTAGGCTTTTCAGATAATTATCGGCAAGGATTCGAGGAATATAATTCTTAACAAATCTGGTACTCTTCAGCTCAGACTGACCATTTGAAAATGGTCTCAACCAATTCTGTGGTAGGATCATTGGGAAGGAGCCTCCAGCCACAAGGAGATGCTCTAATTTACACTCCATTGGAGGACACAACTCTCGAGCTGGAATATTTCAGGTGAAAGAATCCATATTAGTAGCTCTGAACAAAGTTCCAGTTAAGTACAACTGTCAGTAATTATTAATCTCATTGTAGATATGAAACACCATATGATCAGTAATCCATATTTCTGTTTCAGAGAGGCATAAGTTGATGTAACTCAAGAATGAATTGCTGTGGTCTTATCATCTCCTGTCTTGACTTGTTCTGTTCCTCTGGATAAAATACAACATACAGTGCAATAGGGCAGACCACATTTTCATTTATCTGTGAAATAATGTTTTCAAATCCAGTGCAAGAACTTTAATACTACATTGTTCAGGTAACAGAAAATGTTTCTCTTCACTACTAATTTGGCAGGACTGCTAAGGTTAACACTTGCTTTATGGCATTGATGACAAAAATTTAAATGCACTGTGGTCTACTGGTTCCAAGGAAGACATTTCAAAAATGTGGGAGAATAACATGCTTTCTTTGAGCCTCACTGAAAAAAACCTTATTTTTAATACATAAAACCTGTGAGCTTCCCAGAGTATAAAAACATCTGACAGTAAACATGACACTCCCCTATGTGCATGTCCTAGTTTCAGCTGGGATAGAGTTAATTTTCTTTCTAGTGGCCGCTGTATTTTGGATTTGCTATGAAGGGAATGTTGACAATGCATATTGTTTTTGTTGTTGCCAGGTGATGTTTGTATTACTCAAGGACTTTTTTCAGCTTCCCATAGAAGCTGAGAGGGAGCATAGACAGAACTAGCTGGCAAATGGAATATTCCATACCATAGACCTCACGCTCAGTATATAAATGGGGGTTGGCCGGCAGGCAGGGATCCTCAATCACTGCTCGGGATGGGCTGGGCAACCGATTGTTGGGTGGTGAGAGCAATTTGTGTTGTATCACTTTATTCTGTATATTCTTTTACCATTATTAATATTATTATTTTTTTTTTTCTTTTTCTTTTCCATTATTGTTGCATTAAACTGCCTTCATCTCAACCCATGAGGTTGTTGGGTTTTTTTCCTTTCCCCTCCTTTTCTCCCTCTTCTCCCTACCCTTCTGGGGAGGGGGGGGAGAGATGAGCGAGTGACTACGTGGTCCTATTTGTTGGCTAGGGTTAAACCACAACAGCGTGTCTCCAAGCCAAACTTTAAACTGAAAAAAAAATAAATGCTTTTAAAGCAAGGTTAGTAGGTAGGATCTGCCTTTTGCCCCTTCATAGAGCCAAATCCCATATGTTTTTCTGTAAATCAAATAGATTTTAATTTGCATATACACCCATGGGACAGTTACATATACATGGAGATTTCACTTCAGGTGTTGTACGTTTAGATCATTTCCTATGGAGCCCTATTAAGTGCAGCCCTGCAAGACTTTCTATGTGTTTAAAACCAGAAGCGAGTGACAGCACAGACTGCAGAACTGCTACTGGGAAATCCGCTTTCTGCTAAGGACTGCAGGTTCTTAGCTCCAGACTCACAGTCAGCAAGCAGGAGGTTTGCCTGGCACGTGCACTCTGCTAAGATCGAGGCACAGAGAGAGTTTCAACCCTTCCTTTTTCACTAGCAAGCTTAGGGGTTGGTTTTCCATTGCCCTCCTGACAAAGGAGGGCAGCGTGGGTGTAAGCATTGCTGGTTTGATTTGATAGCACTTTTACGCTCTTTTCAGAGAACTGAGAGAAAAGCATTTGAGAGAATGAGAGGAATTTTTACATCACTTACCAGCATATTTATGTTAAGCACAGTGTAAACATATAACTGGAACTATTCAATGTATCTTTTTATTTTACTACTTGCAAGAAAACAGCATTGAAACTTCAATTTTTTTAAGAAGTTATTGCTTGGTCACTACTATGTGCCAAAAATTACCAGTACTGTCTGCTCCTTAAAACACCTTGGAAGATACCAGGAAAGCTGAAGCCCTTGGAGATTTGAGATGCTTCCACTTGAAAGTATATCCAAATACTGCTCAATTACTGGTTATTTCAACATTGACAACAGTGTACTTGTAAATTAATAAATGCATGTTAGTGAAAGACATGTTTTAACACTGGTATTCTGAGCTAGTAATTCATGTATACCACATGTGCTTTATTATCACAATCAGTAGGAAAGATATTTTTCATGAAATCAAAATGTCAGCTTTACCTTAATAGTAAGTCCACGTTCTATTTGTAACATTTCAATCCTTTGCATTATTGCAATTGAATAAAACAGCTCTGGGTTAAATCTGTTTGCGCTGTGTTTCCAGATCCTAGGATCTCATTCTTGACTGTTGGGTTTTCTAAGAAAAATGGAGATAATTTTATTCTCAGGTCACAAAGCCCTTGGGTGCAGCTCTGCTCCCTTTGGTCGGTCTGATGCTGCCACCGCATGGTCCACGGCTGGGGCAGCATGTAGAGGGTCCTGATCCAACACAGCGGCACTCCAACCAAGTAAGTGCTCGGTTGTACAGAGCCTTACTACAGGTGTAAGGCTAGGTACGCCTAGGTGCTAATGATGCCTATCATAAATCTAGTAAGATTTAATGCTTTTTTGTGGCATTCTCCAGATACATGGGAACCTTGTCTTTCAGAGCTTAGAAATTTAGAGCAATTTCTGTCTCTCATGATTCCTGAGGGGAGTTTGATAGTATTAAAACACATGCACCACTACTGCAGAAACCAGAACACAGATAAAAAAAATTAAGGTTTGGGGATTTTTTTTTTGGTGTTGTCATATTTTGAAGATAAATTCATGACATGCTATAATCCAACTTGTATTCAGTAACTTCATACTGGCAAGTAATGTAGGTTTAATAGAGTCAGAGGGTTATTGACATGAGAACAGACCCACCCCTTAATATCAAGCACCTGTAAGATCATATGTAACATGAACCTTATCAAACAGTATCATACCTAGTTTAACAGGCCACCTTGTCTCAACTTAATCCACCTCAGCATGACCACCCATGCCTTACTTTAAGTAGCATGTCATATTTTCTTTATTTGTCACACAAATGATGGACAGATTGAATCAAACTCATTAAACCTTTGTAAAACAACACTAAGTATTGTAAAATTTATTAATCCTGAATTCACAGGAAGATTTCAGCATTAAGAAAACTAAGGGTGTGTCTATTGGAGGCAATGATTATCAAATCCCTCTAAAATCATTGACTAGACTGCAGGCAAAATTAGAGAAATTATGCAATAGAGCATACCTCCAGAAGTAAAAAAAAGAGGTCTAAATAAAATCTAGGGAATCAGCTCAGAAATAATAAATGAATATTTGATCAAATTGATCCCATCCCACACATTTACAAAAACTAATTACAAAGCATATAAAGAGATGGTGAAATGTTTTTACTTGGTGCTTCACATCTGGTACTTTCCTTTCCTTTCCCACTAAAGATACAGTTACCACAAAAGACTGTGCCCTTGTAACACAAGTAAGGAAGCAGTGATGCAAGTAAGTTGTGTTCATTAAAGGAGAGGTAAATTTGCTACAGATATTGCTAAATGTACTTTACAGAGAAGAATAGTTTCTTAGTTAATGAGGGAAAATTGCCTGATATAAGACAGTATGGAAATGGAAGAGATAATAAGATATTTCTATCATAGCTTCTACGAACAAAATTCTTGAAACATTCTCGTTTCTTGTGTGGTTTTGTGTCATAAAAATAACTTTTTATCTTTATGTATACATTTCAGAATATTTTCTAGTAGAAAGCCTTCATCAGTCTTTAACTATCGTTGCTGAATGCATCTGCCAAATCTATTTTCCCTCAAAGAGCCATTTTAGAGAGGTCAGGATATTTGTCGTTGAAGAGTAGGGAAACGGCAGTATCCAAATGCCCTAGTTCAACTCAGCGCTGTAAGCAAAGGTAGCGCCACTTTCACTTTGGTACACCGTGACATCCACCCTCAAAGGATGGCTTTAAATAAGACTCCAAGAAAAGTCAATTGGTTCTGACTTTCACTAAACCAGCTTGTAAGTCTTTGTGCACTGTCTCTGCTTAACACAGTGCACGAAGACGAGCACATAGACCCCTTGCCTTTGATAGTTTTTAAGAAGCCTTCGCAACAAGGGGTTATGGGAACCCACAAGGTCAGACATTACAGATTAGAAGAGGACATTACACACACCTCTATGGCACTCTGTATGAAACCACCATCACCTGTACAGAACTAAAGCATGCAGCTTCTCTTCTTGAAAATATTCTGGATGTTAGGTGCACAGTAAATGAAAACCTGAAGCCTTGCCTTTGGCATAGATCTAGACAGGAATTCAACCCAGGTGATCTTCCTTATGTCCAAGCATTTGCAGGAACAGGATACTGGGTGAGAGCTGCGTTGCTTTCTCTCACGGTAATGTGGAACGAATACTTTTGTTTTCGGTCATAATCTTTAATGTAAGAAAGCCTCACGGGAACATCATATGCTTCCAGTCTTCTGGGCATTCAAAGTAAATTTTAAGTATTGCTTTTCCATTCTTGCCTTTCAGAACCTGCTCAATATTTACCAGATGCTAAGACACTGGTAACACGGTCTTGCCAAGTTTATAAAATACCTAGAAAAATGCTTGTAATCGTAGCAGTTTAAAAGCCTTGACTGTTACAATAAGTACCACTCTTGGACTAAATCTGGTAACGCTTTTTCAGAATGAATATTTTGAGCAGGGCCTGCAGTGGAGTGCATCATTCTGATTAATTTATGCAAGAATGAGGCAGCCTTTTTAATTGATAGTGATTAATGAACTTTCTAAATCTGTAAAACTACAGCAGGCTTAAGCTTCCAATAAATACCAGTGTCTATTTTTACACCACAGCTTCCATTTAACAGAAAAGGAAATACATCAGCCTGAGGCTGCTGATGCTGCAAACACCAAAAAGGGCTTTTACTTCACCCACAGTGGAGCAGGAGTGTCTGCCCACGTCAGTTTTTATCTGACCTGCTCCAACCAGAAAGCAAAACCAAAGAATTTTCTACCATCTTATTATGATCACTGCTTGTTTTGTTCTTAAACTTGAATAAACGCTGCCTGTGTATGGTACAGCAACTTGACCACTTTCCCAGCACAAGCTCTGGAATTTTGAAAATTAAATACATACAAATTATGTGACACCACTGTGGGCTCAGCTGGAGCTTCTCTTTGCTAGGCTATGTGTGAGTTCACTGGAACGCACAGGGGGGAGCTGGTATAACACCAGGTAAAACAGAAACAATTCTCTGTTCAGCAGTTTTACTTTTTAGCCAGGCCTTCAGCTGCTGAAATTACCAGCATGTTGTGCAGAAACTGTTCGCTCTCAGAGTGATCAGACCCATGTTTATAGCTGATGCCAAGGAATGGGATGCAGAGAGGCTCCTGCTTATACTTATTGCTATAACAACCAAGGCCAGACAACTTTGTTATTTGCCCCATTGGAGGGTCGGAAGCGGAAAAGCGTAGAGAGGTCACACCTGCGGGGAGGAGCGGACAGGACAGGTGACCCAAAACTGACCAACAAGGGTATTCCATCCCATCTGCCTCATGCTCAGTATAAAAGCTGAGAGATCAAAGGGTCAGTCCTCTTTCTTCAACGGCCAGTGTCCGAGAAGGACTCTGTCTCTGCATCTGCCTTTGATCCTGATCTGTGCATTCCTGAATCTAGATCTGGAATCCAGCTCCCGTCCACTGAGTCTGGAACTTCCCCAGTGCCTGCTGGTGATGTGACTGTCATAGTGGGAGCTTGATACGGTTTTGTATATATTTCATTATTTTCTTTTTATTATTTTATTATTAATATTTCATTAAAGTAGTTTAGTTCCTTCTAAACTCTCTCTCTCCCCCCTCTCCTTGGAGCAAGAGGTGGGGGAGAGCATCTGTCATTCATCTCAGTGGCCAGTCCGGCCCAAACCACAACAGATTTATTGGTGCCCAACGTGGGGCTCAAGCGGGGCTCAACCAGGGCTCTGATAGGTTGCTTGCTCAGAAATTTAAATAGACAGCTCACATCATGTTGTTCTTAAGCAAAATGCTACATCATGCCTTTAGAGAGCTTTGTTTGAAGTTAATTGATGCAACTCTGCTTAACCCGCTGAATGTGCTGCATGGTTTATTTACTCTTTGTGTTTTTATGCAGTGGCTTAAACATGCTATTTTGGTGTGGTTCAGAATTCAGATGTATAATATGATTACTTGGATAATGGTTCTACCTGCATATCTCGGGCATCACGTGATGGATTCTATTCCTAATTACACTTTTGGTTTTACCTGGGGAAGGTATACTTCGCCCTTTAATGTTTATGTGAGGGGATGGAAACCTTTTGGGCTGTTTTGAAAAGGAATGTTACTTTCTTAAAATCATGATTTTGTTGTCGGTTTTCCTGAATGTGTTGCAAGGGTGGTTTTTTTATGAAACATTGGTGCAGAAGTGGGTATTGTGTAACATACGCTACTGCCACTCAAATCCCAAAAGTCACTCCTCAGCCCATAACGGCACCAGCCGCCCCCTCACTTGTAGTGGTAAAAGGCAGGAGGATTAGAGCTTTTTTGGTTAAAGTACTTTCATATTCTGACCATAGTCTTGTCTCCTCATACCTGCTTCACATCGCCTCTTTTTTTGAGCAAACTTGGCTCGTCATCAGCCACATGAGCAGAGCGCTCTTCAGAGCTGGGTCAGGCTGCTCTGAGCCTTCTCCAGCTGTTTTGAATAGGACTGAGCTTCCAGTCTCCCTGGGCAAATTGTTCCACTGTGCAACCACTCTTAACATGGAGAAGTTCTAGCTTAATCCAGGTGGAATTGCCCTTGCTGTAACTTGTGTGCATTGTTTGTCCTGTCACTGCGCAGCTGTTTTTGGCAAGGGATCCAGTTGTTGGGATAAAAATAATCTCAATAAAAGATAAAGAGTAACAGCTGCCAAAGGAGGAAATCTGATGAAGTTAAAGTGTGATAGACACTTCAAACTGGGTGATCTGACCTAATAAGTTATTAGCAGGGAATCATTACTCCTCATGCATTTTTTTATTGGTAAGGCGTTGCCTTTTTGTCATTAGTGGATTAGAAAATATTTGTGCTACACAGTATAAATGATCCTACCTACTAATAAGTCTTTGGAAATATATGCTGAAACTGAATTGTATTAAGAAGAAAATTGCCAACAGAAAACTAGGCATAATTGATGGGAACACATAAATAAACCAGAGACAGAGGGAAAAGGACATTCTCTCCATTCATCACCTTGAGGATTAATTGCTGGTATGCTCTGAGGACACATCAACTATTACTGTTTTTATAAGGACCATTTCACAGAAGATAAAATCCGTGTAACTATGAATATGTATTGCAATTTATTGCCAGAAGATTATTACACTGTTCACATACCTCTAATAAGTCATTGTAATTTCGAAGACTAGAAGATAGAGTTTAAAATGTAATATACAACAAAGGCATGTTAAAATCTGCCAGTAAGATAGATATACACATATTTTTTTACTGATGCTCAACTACTCTGTCTTCTCTGTGTGTTTACAGTGCAATGGCCCAGGACAAGCCACACTGAAAGTCAGGAGGTGGGCAACATCACTACTACTGTTTACCAGGGGTTAGAGCGCTGGAGATGCAGGAAATTATTTTTCACATCTCATTCACATAATGGACAAAGTGAGTAGAGTTACACCGTGAACGAGCACTCTGGTCTTCTCCATTTGCCAACATATATAAGGTTTCCTAGGGTCTTACAATGCTGCCTCCAGGGTGTGTAACTACGTTCTGGTTTTCACAAACTTACAGAAACTTTCGAAGGCTTTCACTATTGAACAGGAATGTAAATATGAACATTTATTGCTGAGTCTTTTAAACAATAGATAAGATAGTAAATAGAAAAATTATTTTGTTTACAAAGTAAAGTCCTCTTTTCTGGGCAGAAGGAGAGAAAGAAGACCCATTCCTTAGAAATCTCCTTGTAGGAATGATATTTTACAGTGGTCTTTTTAAACAGAATCCAAGGTACATCAGGGCTTCTCTATTTGGGTGGTTGTGGTTCTTCGATCTTTCGGTTATGTTTAGAGGATTGAAAAGAGAGCAAAATAAAATTTGAGAGATGACGCTGATGCACAGTAAAAATTACTACAAAAGCACAGTTCTTCTAAAAAAAAAGTCTGGAGTCTCCTGTCCTTACCTTAGGGAGCAGATTATTGTAATGCAGATTTTCTGCAGAATTTCAAGATTTTTCTCTTCCACAGGCTCCACTGGAATTAGAGAAAATCAAAGGCGAGTACTTTAAAGCTTGAGAGGAAAGCCGTCACCTGAAGTTTGCATGCCTACAAGACAATAAATAACAGCCTGCATAGGGAGCAAATGTTTCATCATCAAGTTGGTTATATTAGCAGAAGAAAGATTCTTCTAAAATGCGTGGCAAGTTCAAAGCCGTATTCTCCAGTGCTATATTTGATGAGCTGCAGAATCTTTATCTGTTATCACTGGATAAGCTGAACTGAAAACCTGTTTGCTCATCAATTACTCAAAATCAGTTGCAGTTCCTTTTCAGGTTTCTCATGGCAGCAGGGCAGCTGCATGGAGCTGGCTGGTGTCACACACCCCTCACAAGGCAGTTAGCAAAGAAGAGGCTGAAAAACCTCTTTGTGTCCGTAAAGGAGATTACTCTAGGGTTAATGACAACTTCGCTTTCACCCGCAACGTTGAACTAATAGTCATCTATAAGTGTAGTTCAGTGTGCCCAAAATGTATTATGTCTTTCTCTTTTCAGTTTGTGAGAAGATAGCAAACTTGTGTCCCATACAAGACATCTGAAGTCCGCCTAAGTCCATCTAGGAAAAACCTCTGTAGATACTACACGAGCTCTGCCTTCTTCCTATAGCTCGCAATACTCGTAGCATAAAACCACGTAAAAGAATACCACGTCCGAGGCATTTCTATGTCTTTTGCCCTCTAGTGGCTAGGATAAGAAAAAAACATGAAGCTGTGAGATGCTTCATAAACTGATTGCTTATATCTGAAGCATTATTGTCCCCAGAACAGCTACTTAAAAAACCTATGTTGCCGAATTGGGATTTGCACATGAATGCAGAGAAGGGGAAGTTACTAATTGGGAAAAAAAAGGTGTGGAAGTAGTAAGCAATAAGGACAATGCTTCCATTTAACTTTGTTTAGTACAAAAGATGTGACACAACAGCAAAATTCAAATTCTATTTCTATATATGACTCAATCAAGGGTAGTTTGCCTCTCACAGTTTAACTCCTTTAGTCTGTTCTACATGAATCAGGACCTTGGATGTGGGCATACTAGAAGAGTTTCCAAGAATGTGAGTAGTTTTGGGTTTACATCTTGAGTCATCCCAGGTTTTATGACGGATTAACTGCTGATGTTCTTTCAGATCCGTATTGGTTTAAATTTGCATGCTTCAAGCAGAGATGAGAAGTTTAATTTCAAAAATTCCTACAAGAACCTGCAGCTGCAGAGAAAATACATTTTAAAAGAAACACAAGATACTCAGTCTGACAATATTTAATAGACTGCATCACTTCTCTAACTTGTAAAAGGCACTGTCCCTTACAACTCTTGCTCCAAACTGCTCAGTTTTGGTAATACGCTTGCCCATTCTCTAAATAATGTTGTCTCCTCTCCCTACTCATTGAGAAATAATTGCCAAAATTAAGAAACTGTATTGTTTATCATACAGACTTTATAAACCTATCTCCTTATCCTCCCATACAACTTCCAAGTCCTCAATTACATTAGTATCCACTGATTTTAAATCCTGGTGTCTGTCACAAGTGGCTCTGTTAAAAAGGAGACACAACAAGATTAAGAAAGACTTAAAAGGGAAATACAGAGAGAAAATCTCTTGTTGATAATGAGCAAAAAAAATCTTTATATCTGGTGGCACCAACCACATATCTAGCAGGGAAGTGGAATATCATGAAACTCATAATTTCAAGTTCCACCGGTGAACAATCTTGATGATTTTAAACATGAGAAGTGCCCACTGAACATAAATCCCAGCTACTTCCCAAACCACAAGTCCTTTGCATGAGTTAAACTGGAGCTATTACTCCATGCTACAAAGTTTCTACTTCTAGTTTTGCCACTCCCATTCCTTACTTTTCACAAGTGTTAATTTGATTACTTACAGAAGTGTTATAAGAGGGTGTGAAGTTTTTTGTGTTTTTTCTTTTCCTTTTTTGTAATGCTTATTAATATAGATCCACATCTGTTCTTTGCGTGGCAGTTTTGCAGAAACATTCATTAGGATTTCTGATATAATATTAAAACACCTGCCTACTCTGTATACGTGTGGTAAAGTTTCAAGTTATCTGTGCTTTTAGATCTAAGCCAGTTTTGCTTCTTATCCTTACTGGCTTAAAGTACCTGACAATCATTCTACAATTTTTGTACGTCTTACTCCTGTCAAGGGTTCTTGTCCTCCTAAGGCCATCCTTATAACCTCAGGCTCAGCAGCATTCAGAACAAAGACAGCCCCAGAGCTTGCAATGCTGTCTTCCGGAAGAAATGGTGTAAGGGGCATTGCTTTAAAGTATGTTGTCCTCCTAAACCACATGATGCATTCAGAAAATTAAATTTTCAACAAGTCATTTGCTGATAGCCCCTCCCCTCTGTCCCCAGCTTAAGTTTCTTGTGGTTCCACAGACATTTGTGTGATGGGCTTTGTTTTGGAAAGATGCTGCATGGCAGTGTTTCTGTTTGCCTTTCCCAATGCTTGTTCTCCCTGAACAAGGTCAGAGTTAACATCAGGACACCAATATCTGTAAAAAGTCTTTTACTGACACAAGAAACATGGTCTTGCTGTCATTTTGTTCCTGATCCCTTTCCTGTTATCTCAAATGGTTCTTTTTTTATGGGTGAATACCATGCCAAGTGACAATTACATCCTGAATTGTTGTACTCTGAAGTGAACATGGAGCAGGTTCTATGCCATCTATAAAACACCATACGCAATCCACTTTGTGAAATGTTTCCTGCTTATGCAAGGTCAGATGCAAAAGGAGCTATTTGATCAGAGTGGTCCCGCTGTGTAAGATACCTGCCAGTGAATGGAGAGAAGACAGGATTGCATTTTTACCAATTAGTAAGCATTAATAGAAAGTCCAGTCGATTAGAAATGGGACTGCTTCATTATACATGATTGTTAGAGTTTATAGGGCTTTTTTAGTTCCTTCCTTCATACTTGGTTTCTCTGATGATAGAATGCAAATGAGTAACCTGACTACTCCATGACAGTTACCTTCTTCCCCAGTCACTTCCCTTGTCTGACCTTGACCTAGAGATAGTCTTTGGCATTTAATGATAATGTGGCTTGTGGTAGCAGAAACCACAAAATGAGATCTTCCCAGTGTCCTCAAGCCAGAATGTTACTTGTTGGCTAATGGTTAGAATGAAATGGTGATATTGATGGGCGAAAAAATCTGAGATTTTGGATTTCTGTTAGCTTGAAATAAGAAGAAAAACTTGCACTAGAAGTATCTGTGATCTTTCAAAGTTTCTTGGATTCTGCAAAGTATACCTTTGCAAAATTACAGTAAAAATTTATTCAGATATTTTTGTCCACATATCTAACATCCATTAATGTCTCAGTTGTGTAAATATGGAAAATGTTCTTTCTAGAAAAAGACCCCAATCATAAGTTCATATTTTTCTTTTCCCTAGCATCATTTTACTAAAAGAAACCCTTTAAGCAAAGCAGGGAGTCAAATTTTGCCATAGGTACAATCATCCACTGAAGCAGATAGAGTGATAGAAGGAAAAATTAAGGGCAGACTTTGAGCTGTCCGTACAACAGCTTTTCTTCTAGTAAGCCAATAAAGTGCATGGTCAAAGTAAACGCTTCACTCTGCATAATGTCTCACACAATTCCCAGGCAGGAAAAGTCATAAGGCTCTGCTACATGTTATTTTGACCATGCAAACTTTAATTGTTGATATGCTGGTGTGACTTGATACTTTTGGTAAGCTTTTGGTACATGACTGTAGTAACTTCACTTTCCACATTGAAGTTTGTGATCTGCTCATCATTTCCCAATCAAAAAATTCTCATCGCGTACATAGCTAGCGTACAGATGATTCCAGTCTTAGGCTTTAGTCATTCAAATGAGATTCATCCCTGTTTTAATACACTGAAATAATTGATGACAAAACTGGCATGATAAAACATGAGTCTGCCTGGAAGGGTTGGTGAACACCATCTGCTTGTTCTCAGAGAGTACAGTACTGCTGCATGGGTACCCTGGAGGCTTGAATTCAGCAAAAAATCTAACTTTGAAATGAATGTTAGAAATCAGAAGCTTGCTATCATTTAAGACAAGGCTTTACTTACCCATCAGAATGTTGTGCTTTCCACCTAAACATTTGCATGAAACGTAAAGTACATTCTGGATCCCCACTGCATCAATACTGTTTTGATTCATTATCTTTTACACTTGCAAGTCACTATCCACTGGATCTCCCCTTTGTTAAATGAGTTCATACGTATGCTTCCCACATGTGAATTATATCAAAGAACAGATAGTATCCATCTAAAGGGAAGTTTGCATTCTGAAACAACCAACCAACCTCCCTCACGTTTATCTGAAAACAGAGTATTTACCCAGAGGAGTTACACCAGCACCGGTATTCCAGTGCACGCTCTTTGACTACAAGGTTATGTTGGCCACCTTCCCACTTAGGGAAGCTTTAGGTCATTTTTGTCAGACTGATACCTAACATGCATCCTTTAATTTGAGAAATATCTCTTTTGACTTCAGAGGGAATTCTCCCCTGAATAAAAACATGAAGATCAGACCAGTAAAGTCTGAAATATGCAACACGACACCAAGGCTCCTATAAGGTCCCAGCATAGCATGGTATCTAGCACAAATTAGTATTGCCTGTGTAGTAGACCAAATAAAAAACATCAAAGCAAGGAAGGGGAGTCAATTTAGATCAATTATCAGATAATATTTACCCTTTTGGAGCGAGAAAAGTCTGTCAGCCAATGTATGTTGTTCAACCCAATATTAAAAGTTTAGGTTGATTTTGACTTACTCCCTTCACTTATTTTAGTAAAAAAGATATCCAGTGTAATTTTTTGAAGTTATATTTAGAAGTCAAACAAAGTATTTGGACATTGTTTTCTACTTCAGCTGAAATAATTTCCAGTTTGGTAAACATTCTTCAACAGTTTTTCATTTCCTCAAAATCTTTATTTCCCTTGGTAAATAAACTGGTTATCAACATATTTCTGCCCAACTCCAGGCTATACCATCAACCCAAGTAAAAAATATGCAGTTAGTTTTCTTCTTAGAACACTAATGAATTCAAATTAGAAACATTATAAGAAAATAAAAGTCTTATTTGATATTAAAAACAGTGCAGTGTTTCACTTAAAGGATTTTACAGTCAGAATGCTCTGCTTCCTTGCAAAGAAAATGTACCTGGACTTTCTAAACATGCTGTCATATCTCAACAGGCTAAAACCAGTAAAACATCACACAACCACATACGTGATTTTTGTCATGTGTTTCTCAGTGCTGCTGTGTTGCTTATTTTCAGTAAATTGGCTGTTGAGAACCATTGCACTACAGATTTGACATTTTGTAATGAGGGTGGCAGAGCACTGGAACAGGCTGCCCAGAGAGGTGGTGGAGTCTCATTCTCTGGAGATATTCAAAACCCACCTGGATACATTCCTGCCCAACCTGCTCTGGGTGAACCTGCTTTGGCAGGGGGGTTGGACTAGATGATCTCCGAAGGTCCCTTCCAGCCCCTACCATTCTGTGATTCTGTGATTTTATTCTTCACCCTAATTATAATGGATAAGGGAGTGATTAATGCTGCAAAGCAATGACTGAAGTTCAGTGTTGACAGAACATCAGTGCCTGAATCCCTAAATCTGTCAATGAAGCACGTGGTAAGATACAAGCTGTTGAACTGATTGAAATAAAAAAATAATAAAACTAAAAAATGTGATTCAAAACTGAAATCTGTGATAGTACACGTTCATTACAACGTCCTTTTAAATAGACCTTGCCACGGCTCATCTCTACTACATCTACATGAAGATGGATGTTAGGACATTTAATGAAACTATACATAATGATCTGAAAATCATATCCTGGCAAATCCTTGTAAAATCTTGTGGTTTTTATTGGAAACTCAACAACATCAATAGCTCACTGGAATCTTATAAATCACTACAGCTAGATCATTATATGGCTTTTCATTGCCTTAAAAAAATCTCCCTACTCTGTCTTTCTGTAAGTAACACTCAAAAAGCTGGTAGCCTATTTTAAACTGTAGCTATCTTTCTTCCATGTTGACTTTACTTGCTCCTCAGCCTAAGCTGTAAGCTCTTGGGACACCATGTTTACACGATGCCCCAGTGCAGGGTCCCAGCCTTTAGTACCAGAAATAACAGCATTCCAGAAATAACAAAAAACCATTAAAATACCATTTTTCCTCTAGCTCTATGGTACACTTCAATTTCTCAAGCCATACTTTTCAACTACAAGCACATACTACAATTATCGCTTTGGTGCTTGTTAATACCATCAGCATTGAAAACCATTTTTGACTAATACGGTGTGCAAGAAGCACGCATAATTTCAATGACTCATGACAAGAGAGTCAGGAACTGTTGCAGGTCCTGGGAAAACCAAAATGAATATTCATCCTCCCTTCCTCCCCACTGACTTCCCTCAGGCATCACTCTCTTCCCCATCCCACACTCTATCCCTTCCAGTTCCCAGAGGCACCTCCAGCCAGCAGCGCCAACTGGGCTTGCTGGATTGCAGCAGGAAAACTGACGTGGCTACTGTGCCTGCAGCAGGCCTTACAGATTCCTGTCATTAGCTGACTATAAATATTTATCCATTTCTAGGGACAGGGATTCATATTCTATAGGAATATGGCTGTAGTCAGACAGTATAGTTGGGGAGACTTTAATAAACCAAAAGCCTGTATTTCCTCAGCAACAAAAAACAGAAGGGAAAGTGGCCACATAACACAAAAATAAGGAATTATCTTGAGAATCTGTACATCTGTGCACAGAAACTGCCATATAACCAGTGCATCAAGATAATAAAAAATATTACTTACAACCAATCTTGGATACGTATGCACTCCAGGTTTTTATAAGTCACCAACAAGGGAATAGCTATAGCTATAGCCCTGTGTCTGCAGCACATGCTGTGACAGAAAATTCCTCTGTATCCCTTGAGGGCCTAATCTGTCCGTAATAAAAAATATTTCATAAGTGCAGAGCTCTGACCTGCCTCGAGGCTATTTTATGGGTGCAGGTTGTTTGTGACTACACAAATTTGCACTGGCAACCTTTTAGTGCTGTAAATGCTTGTAGGTCTTTTTAAAGAGAATATTAGCAGTTTGCTAGCTGAGAATGAGAAGAAATTTATGGGACGAGGACATCTAGTGATCTGATATGTATTTACATGCTTAGCTGTTTCCTCGTAGAGCTGAGACAGCTGCCTAGCAAGTTACAGGATTTTTTGAAGAGCTGCGAAGAGAGGGGCAGGTATGCAGTTTACTTTGCTATAAAGTAGTAGTCTTGGGGTTTTGCTAAGACAACATCCAAAACAGCAGAAATTTAAACACTTAATTCTCAAATCATGTAATCCTAGAATCATAGAATGGTTGGAATTGGAAGGGGCTTTAAAGATCATCTAGTTCCAACTGCCCTGCCATGGTGTCCTGGTTTGAGCGACACAGGATTAATCTTTCAGAAATTTTGCTTTTTTGTAAGGTGTGTTCTAATGCTTGGGAAAACTACATTTTTAGAAGACTCTAGTGTCTGAATTTGTGAAAGTATTTACTTTATAGCCAGCTATGGTATGCAGGTTTCAAGGTCTCGGTGGTTTTGAGCTTGTCAGGTGTGGGGATGAGGAGGAACGAGACCCAGGCACTTGACCCAAGCTGGCCAACAGGATTATTTCATACCATGAATGTCACACTCAATATAAATTAGAAAGTTTGCTGCGAAGTGCTCTCTATTCTACAATGGCTGCCATCCTGAGAACTTCTTGCCCCAGGGCCGGACCCCTGAGCCCTTCCCTTCCTCCTGAAGCTGTAGCGTTCGCGGTGTCCGACATTTGCTGTCCACTGCTTGGAGTGCACAGCTTCCTACTGATATAATCAGCTGATTATAATCCTTGTATATTTTATATTGATGTCAAGATCAATATTGGTTCTTTCGTATTATTGATGTTACTTATTTAGTCTTGTTCTATTAAATCTATTTATATTTCAACCCTTAGGTTTCCTTGTTTTTCCCGATTCTCCCTTCCTGGGTGGGGAGGGGTCATGGGGTGATAAAGTAATTGTCTAAAAGACAATAAATTGTTGTGGGTGCTTCAAACCATAACACATGGGCAGAGACATCTTCCACCAGATCAGGTTGCTCAGAGCCCCATCCAACCTGACCTTGAATGCTTCCAGGGATGGGGCATCTTCCACCTCTCTGGGCAGCCTGGTCCAGTGTTTCACCACCCTTAAAGTAAAGAATTTCTTCCTAATATCTAATCTAAATCTACCATCTTTTAGTTTAAAACCTTCACTCCTTGTCCTGTCACAAAAGGTCCTGCTAAAAAGTTTGTCCCCATCTTTCCTGTAGGCCCCCTTTAGGTACTGGAAGGCTGCTCTAAGGTCTCCCTACAGCCTTCTCCTCTCCAGGCTGAACAACCCCAACTCTCTCAGCCTGTCCTCATAGCGTCCCTCTGATCATTTTTGTGGCCCTTCTCTGGATCTGCTCCAACAGGTCCACATCCCTCCTGTGCTGAGGGCTCCAGAGCTGGATGCAGCACTCCAGGTGGGGTTTCACCAGAGCAGAGCAGAGGGGCAGAATCACCTCCCTCAACCTGCTGGCCATGCTGCTTTTGGTGCAGCCCATGATGTAGTTGACCTTCTAGGCTGTGAGCGCACATTACTGGCTCATGTTGAGCTTCTCATCCACCAACACCCCGAAGTCCTTCTCCTCAGGGCTGCTCTCAATCCATTCTCTGCCCAGCCTGTATTTGTGCTTGGGATTGTCCCAACCCATGTGCAGGACTTTGCATCTAGCCTTGTTGAACTTTATGAGGTTTGCATGGACCTGTCCAGGTCCCTTTGGATGGCATCCCTTCCCTCCAGGGTGTCGACCACACCACACAACTTTTTGAAAATCAAATCAAGCTCTTCGAAATTAAATGTTGCAAAGATTTAATGATTATTGCTACACTTCTTATCTACAGCTGCACCACCCTCCAATCTGTATTATACTGCCATTAATGACACAATTCTTGCAGAACAGCCATTAAAATCCTGGTAGATTTAATGGAAAAAGCTTCCCATTGGACTATACAACTGCTCGGTGTAGCAGCATCTCTGAAATATAGTGATAGTTCTCCTTAAATTCCTTTTTTGATAGTTCTTTTTTTTTTTTTAAATTCTCCTCAAAACGTGATTTGTTACATCTCAGAATGAAGAACATTAGAGAAGTTACTCAGTATTGTAACTCCCCTGAACTAAGTTTTATCAGAGAAACACTGGAAATTTGTAACTGTAAAAACCTCAGACAAATACAGTAACAATCCATCACTCACAATAGCCATTGTTCTTGAACAATATTACTGGGAGACAAAAATGCCAGAATTCACTAATATAATATAAATATCAGTAACAAAGACGTGAAACTATTAACATCTCCATTTATACCATTTTCAGAGTGATACAGAAATATCACATTCATATTTTTTAAAATAAACCAAAGTGGTATAAAACAGAGGTTAAAATATTATAGTCATTAAGGAAAACAATAAATCAGTTAACTACAGACAACAAAAAAATATATTATCAAAGATGTTGGTTTAAAAAGAACCTATATTTTTCATAGCCATAGAGAAAGTCCAAGACGACATACAGTTGCTTATATACACTTGTCTGTTGTTTTGTAATGCAGGGGCTAAAACTGACTGCATTAGTAAATCTGTAGGTGCACTGTGAACATACTCTTTTTCTGCTGTACTAGCAGTATGATTAACATGCCCCATAAAATCTTGTTCCACAATTGATCCAGAAGTTTTATCTCAGAAGGGTATCGTCAAAAATGCACTTGCGTTGTGGAGGAAATAGGAGTTGATCAATGAGGTTGCTCCCTGCAACGAGATGTATAACAAAGAAAGAACCTGCAGCAGACGTAGCTTCTGATTTAGACATTTGTGGGTGTGCATGGAAGAATATCCCCGCAGTTCATATTATTAGCCCCTGACAGACTGGATTTCTTGTGAACAACTTCAACTTGGGAAAAAACCTGCTAATAACATACATCTTTTCATAGCTGTGTTTGCACAGAACTGGTAACTGGCTGGGTTTGAAGCTCTGTGTGTACATTGCAGGCAATTACCAATATAAGTGATTCTCAAAGTCACAGCGCACATCCAGAAGGCTTAAAAAATATGTTCAAACTCAAAATGAACTTTTTAAAGAATAGCTTATATTGATAAATTCAATATAATATGGAAATTATAAATCTGCTTTGACTTGGAGAGCGATCAGTCCTGCCCTACATAATCTTAGACTTGTTTTACTGTATGATCTTTTTAGGTGGTGTCCTCTCACCTTCCTTGCTAACACAAATATTCCTCCGAAGATCTGATTTTTCTGGGAAGGTAACAGCAGCTGATAGCACACGATTGCACAAAGCACTACTCAAAGTGGTTCTCCTTTTTATCTCACTGTCTCCCTGATTATTGAAGTAATCCTAACTCGGAAAACCTCTGTAAAACCACTGCCCTCCCTCCCGAAATGTGTTATTGAGGGGCGGAAGGAGCAGCAGAGATCCTCTCCTGGCCTCCCCTACAAGAGCTTTGAGACTTTGAAGGTGCTAACCCAGAGCCAGGGACAGAGAATTTGGGGGAAGGCAAGTCCCAGCAGGGCTGAGCTGGTTCGGCTGCACAGGAAAGGGCACAGCAGAGCACAAAACTGATGCTCTTATGACATCATGGCAGTAGGAATAAACAAATTTGTGAATCAGTTTGCATTGCCTACATATACCATGATGACAAAACCAATCAGTTTTTCAATAAGAATATATGGAAATGGCAAATTTTGGAGCATTTGGGTAGCAAAGTGAATAAATATGAAGTAGTTTGATTTTCACCATGTTCTTTATCTAATGTTTTTACTGCTTTTAATTCCTGTCTTCATAGTCAGAAACCTATTTCCACTAATAGTAAAATTTAACTGGAACAGAAATATTTGTTGAACTTTATTTGAAGTCATACACTGATAAAGAATTAGGAAATATATGTTCAGTAGCAATAAAGTCAGATAAAAAGGAAACCCTTCTTTCATCTCATTGCAGAGCCCAAAGCAAGTATCTGAAGTAATTCTTAAGAAATTCAGTTGAGTTCTGTACTATTGCCTATTGTCACATTTCCTCAATTATTAATACTTGTATACAAAGCATACGACCACTTTATATAGAGTGAAAATGACTTAATCTTCTTTCATTTTAGCCAACATAGCCCACTGAAGTTGGCACCAACAAGACCACTGAATAACTTTTAAAGAAAAAATAGTGCTGGGTACCTTTCAGCCTTAGTACCATAACATTTTCTTAAACTCCATTGATTATTGAAATTAAAACTCAATTTCCCCTGCACATGGACAATTTCTTTCAGGGAGAGGCAAGTTTCTTTGTCACGCAGAAAACTGTCATTCCAAAGTTTGCTAAACAAAATGGGCATTGATATTGCTGTGGTTATTACAGTCGAGCTTCTGATTTTTAATATTTTAAACCTGAGAGATTTATTTCTTCTCAAATAAAGAAAAATCCTGCTCAGAATAAAAATATATAGCTTCCTTATATTTCCTGATTTTGAAAATTACCAGATGCCAAGCTGTGAACATAAGGAAATTGAAGATCCTTGAGGCTGACGTGAAGAACCACAATGGTGAGGAATTGTGATATAGTGGTTTAGGCAATTTCATTGCAGCTGCTTGGCACTAGAAAAATGAGAAATGGGTTTTCTGTTACTAAATATAATGAATTCCCTTTCTGTCCTGTCACAAATTGTCAAACTTCATTAATGAGAAGAAAGATGTGGTGCATGCACATATAAAGAATAATATGAATATACATATTTAAAATGGAGAAATACTGCATATTACCACAGGAAGACTCTTTTCTCTGCATCAGATATTGCATAATTCTTCTAAATAAGATATTTCAAAATTAGCAGATATAGCGATGCAACACAACTTCTATATCTTCAAAGCAATTTGCTATTATTTGCAAAAAATGGCTACATTTTCCAGTACATAGATACAGCTCAGTGGCTTCATTTCAAGATAACATTTAAGCCATATTTACTTTAAATCTGTGGGTATGCAATAGAACAAAGCAACTACTTTCAGTTAGAATTAGGTTTAAATATCTTGCTGAATCAGAGCACAAAACAATCATTTAATAGTAACATGACTTACACTTTTAATTCTCTTTGCAATTGTATTAAATTCGGTGTGGCTCAGTCTGTTCTTGAAGACAGCAATAGCTGTCATTTATTGTTTTACGCAATATATGAATAAATGTACTGTCAGTAAGAGATAGTCAAATTTCTCTTGAAGATCACTGTAAAATACTCATAATTACCATTTCAACTGGAGTTATGACAATAATAAAACTGGAAGAACACACTTCAGGCAAATTTAGATTTGACCCCTGCCTGTAGCCTAGGCTTTTGCCAGTCAGACTGATGTGGGGATACAGCAGAGGTTATTGGAATCAACCAGGACCCTACAACTGCATATTCCATAGAGTTCTTCTAACCCAGCAGGTGTCCTGAGGGACATTTTGACGTTACACTCAGGATGAATTCCCCTGCGTGCAAGAAGTCTTGCTAGTGCTAGACCCAATTTACATTTCCCAACTCTAGTGAGAACAAATTATACCTAAAATTTCCAGAATGTATAAGTAGTATTTAGACATTTGGTAAAGGTAAGACTTTTGTGACTCAGAAATGAAGCATATGCCATGTGTTTTCATGGTCCTCGTTGGCAAGTGGAACATGATGGATTTTTTCTGTACAAAACTGAAGGGATGATGGAAGTCATTGAGCAACTCAAACATGCTAACTGTCATGGCAGAATAAGGGCTTCATAGTGATTCAAAATATCCTACTGATTTGAAACCTGAAACTGCAAGCTCTGAAACAGGTAGCAGAGAAGTCTGGCCACCTGGCAGCATTTATCTTCATTGTTCCCTGGGGTAGAACAGCATAGCTCATTTACATTGTGTTCTCAGAGACCCTTCAGCCCTTCAGTCTTGAGCCCCCCGGCAGGGGACAGTTCACATGCACACAGGTTTTAGCCATGTGCAAAGTCAGCGCAGCAGTCGTCTTGTTTAAACATAGCCAAAGAGTTTTTACAGATGACTTATCCCTCAGAAAATTTGCTCTAGTTCTTTTTCCTCTGTTTACGCTTAAAGCATTGCTCTGTCCCACTTACGCAGAAGATGCTCATTTCTGCTGGTTGCTCAGCAGGTTGTTGAGAAACAGACTAGAGAATTTGGTAAATTTGAAGATCTGGAAATTAAAACAGAAATGGAATATTTGCATACAATAATAAAAAGGAAATTAAATTTCATTTCTGCAATAAAAGGTAATTTGATCTTCCTGGACTTTGCAGGAGCCCATTGCTGTTCATGGCCACATATGACCATATATGATGCTCTTTTGAGCAGAGCTTAAGGCTTAGCTATTTAAACGCATGTGCATGAAGTCAGAGTGCGTACATCAGGTATTTGTCACACGTAGCTAGCCATGTCAGAGACTTCACCCAAACAAATGCAGTTGCACAGGTGTGAGAAAGAGAGGTCCTCCAGTAAATACCATTCAAGTTACTCGTAATTTTGCTGAAACTAACGGGATTAAAAAGTAGTGCAGTCAAGATCTGCTAAGGGTAAAGGACTTGTTCTTGGAGTGAGAGGTTTCTCTGTCCTCTGTGAAGAGGCCTCTAGTGGAGAAAGAGCAGCAGGGCTTCAATTTCTTCAGAAACCACGAAAATGAATTTAATTTTTTAACTGATCTGGTAATCAGTCACTGCTCTAAACAGATCACTGCTTTTTCATGTAATGTGTTCAAGAGAGCAGTGAAGGAGAAGACAGGGCAGGTGGTGCTGATCAGGCACAAGGCATGGCAAGACAAGCATACTGGCCAGCCAACTATTGACACACAACAGGCCCTTTTAACCCCCTTACCCCTCTATTTTCCCCACACTTGTTCCTCCACAAATCACCTAAATCCTCCCTTTCTCCCCCACTTTAGTTTCTCCTCTAAACATCACACCATAAGCCCTGTGCTTGTGCTCTTCCAAAATGCTCTTCCCCTGTATCCCATCAAGTGTCCCACACACCTAGGCAGCAGCCCACCTCAGTCCAGAAGGTGCTCCAGGGTTGACTCATGGTGATGGGTGTCACACCGGGACCCTGAGACTGTCCTGGGATAGCCCTGTGTGTCCTCTGAGTCCTTGATTTGGGTTCCCACCTGCCTTGTGCCCCGGTGCTCCTCTGGGCTTGTGGAGGTGGGTGACAGCTCATGCAACAGGCCTGGGAGCAGCCAGGGCAGGGTACTAGTCAGGGTCTTCCACCTGACATTGTCTCTCCATGCTCCTTTGTGGGTATGCACAGGAGCTTTTATCACATAACCTAAAAGAGAATACATTTATAGTTAGAATGGCTTATGAATATAATGTCTCATGAATGGTTTTTTTCCAGAAGTATCAAAATAGATGTCAGAATTTCCCTCACTTTAAAAAAAATATTCTAAAACACAGTCAAATAAAAGCGTATGTTGAATTTATTAAAAATAAAAAAGAACTTCAGTTAAAGTATTCTACATTTCCTATATGGAACATTTTGCTTATTTCAAAATACCTTGTTCAAGATACCATGGTTGAAAACTTAACAGATATGCAAATCTGAAAAAAAATATTGTATCCATTCCTCTCCATTTTCCGTGATTTTTTCTTCTTTCAAGCAAGTAAACCAAGAGTAGAAGTTGTTTACAGAACATCACCTTTGATACTCGGCAGGAGAAGACCTTGCAGTGTTCACAGAATCACAGGGGTTGGAAGGGGCCTCTGGAGATCACCTAGTCCAACCCCCCTGCCAGAGCAGGGTCACCTACAGCAGGTTGCACAGGATGGCATCCAGGTGGGTTTTGAATGTCTCCAGAGTCAGAGACTCCACCACTTCTCTGGGCAGCCTGTTCCAGTGCTCTGCCACCCTCAAAGGAAAGAAGTTCCTCCTCATGTTTAGGTGGAACTTCCTAGGTTCAAGTTTGTGCCCGTTACCTCTTGTCCTCTTGTCCTTGTGTTCCCTGAGTGTGACCTATCTCGGCTGCAGGACAGCCTCTAGTGACAGTGAAGATCTCTGTTGGGAAACATCCTGTAAGAGCAGCTCAGGCTCCATCCACTGGATCATCCCTCTCGATGATCCCTGCAACTCCTTCCGTGGGGTAGCAGATAACCAAAAGGTGGCACCACTGAGGGTTTGCTGCTTCAGGGCTGCTCCTAGCTATTCAGTAAATTTTAATGAATTGGCTTGCCAGTCCCAGTATCCTTTTCCAGTTATACTAAACCGAATAAAAGAAAGACCACACACATTTCTCTACTACTGCGCTAAATGTGCATCTCGGCATTTTCAGAACATAGGCGGCTTTCTGGGAGCAGGCATGTTTCTATGCATACTTGTGCTATGCACTGTACTCCTACAAGCAGCTCAAAGGCCCTTTTTAAATGGTCTTATAGACTGTACCTCTTCCACTTGGAAACAGAAGCACAGTAAGGAATAACTTTGCTTTGCAAAGACAAGAGAAGGTTTTGTGACAGCTTGAAGCAATAAACCCTCTTCCTCCCTGTAAACAGCAGTGGTGCCAAAATAGTATTAGCTGTTCAAAATATTAATACTTGAATGTAGAGAACAGTTTTGCATAAAATTCAAAGGTAACAAGTCAATAAATAATTTATACTGCCACACTTATTTAAATTGTATTTCATGTTTCCTAGGGATACAACATAACTTTGATAACACTTACTGACAGATGACAGATTGTCTCCATAGTTTTATGGAAACTGTGCTCTGAAAAATACTGTTTACTACCAGCAAAATCAGCGCTTAGCATAATAACTGATGGAAACTATTTTTTTCTCTTTTTGTCAAGGTTCTCACATTAAATCATCCCGGTTCAACATAGTTAAAAATGGAGCAAGTAGTATAAATGCAGTATTATAAATATTAAACAAAAATTCTACTCAATCATATGCCAAAAGGACAAGCATGGAACACAGATTTTATTTTCTCTGGATTGTCATAATAATAAACATTTAAAGTCTGCTCATGAAGTATGATGTAACCCTGGGATACCACAAAAAACAAGTTTCATATTATAGAAACTGCATCATGTAACTAATAAACTAACTCGCTCAGAACTGCCAGGTTGTATCTCATTTTAGTTGGCATGATAAAACAAACAAACGTACTGGGACTTTTAACAAAATGGGATCTTAATAACAGTTGCACAGATCTTGTCCCAGATTGTTGGTTTTTTAATTGTTATTAGAAAGTGGTGTATTTCACTTGCCAATTATCATAAACTCATCCCCAGATTACATGAAGACTCTGTATCATCTTTTCTCCACTGCCTCACGTGAGCGTGGGGGACTTCTTCAAGACATGGGGTTATTTCTGCTGAGCCAACAGGCTGATACCCTGAGCTGCACCGAGAGTGTAAAATTGTCTTTTACGAGTGAGAGGCAATGAGTGTGCAGAAGTAAAGCAGTTTCTTATGGAAGCAGTCAGCCTCAGGAGGTACAAGATTGATGGCCAGTATTAACAGCAAAGACAAGCCCAAGGCAGGGTGCCAGGTCTTATACCACTTGCATGACATGCATTTGGTAGCCCTGTCCCAAAAGCCACCCAAAATCCCATTTATCTTGCTGGGCTGTGGGCGGACGGCTGCAGTTTTCCTCCTGCCACATCCCCCTGGTGGGCAGAGTTTTTGAACAGGTAACATTTTGTCTTTGTTTGCTTGCTGTGTCCTGCAAAAAAACCCCCAGGAGTCAATCGTAATTTCAGGCTGGGAGACATCCAACCTGGAGTGGAGAGTGAATGGGGAGAAATTAGTAAAATAAATAAAAACATCCCAAGTTTAGTTATGCCACAGGCATATCAGGTATATGCATTAAACAGCCTAACCTAGTAGGTGGCTGTTCAAGACCTTAAGGTTGGGCTGGAGTTGCTGTTTGTTTTGAAAATGAGTGATTTACCATTCAGGGAGAATTAAGAGCCCTATTTATTAATTTATTTATCTATTTAAATTATTTTATTGATTTATTATTAAGTGTTTCTTTTCTGCGGTCCTAAAGTCTAACCCGACCCCGAGAAGCCTGGAGCTGTACGATGTCTTTCAACTTGCCTTGTGATCATGAACTGTGCTCCTGTGATGAAACACCAAACAGTTCTTTGTTGTCAGCCATGACGAAACCACTCATAGCTTATATACTGCATGTTGAACTCATATGACAAACTTCTGGTCACAATCAATCTAGGGAATAAAAAAGCACATGGAACACACTGTAAGTCAAAAAAAAATAAAAATAATCTAATTCTCTCACTGCTTGGAGTCTGTCCCAAAGCAGAAAAAGAATGAAATATGTAATAAAGTTACAACAAAACGCATCACACACATCTACTGAATTGTATGTTTGTGTTAACATATAACAGTACTTCAGTAAGCCCTAATCATGAACCATGGCAAGCCACTACAATCCGTATGATATAAATTAAAAAAATTACACTATTCCCATGCAGTCACTCTGAGAAACTTCTCAGAAGTCGAATGCAACAAGTGTTTACAACTGTCTTCCCCACAACTTAAAGGAATATAATTTTGCTGTGCTTGTGGAATGATCTTAACCTAGTTTTTAGGAGTCAAATACGTAAATGGTGAAGAACTAGAATATGATATGTGCAAGAAACCACAGGCAAATGAGTGAGCCCTCCAGAATTTCTACTTATTTTGTATCTCAAATCCTAAACCTCTTCCATTCTTGCAAATTAAAGTATTTCGTTTAGTATTGACATGACTTTGTTTCATGTCCCAGAAGATGGCAGTAGTCCCACAGTATTTCATGGGCTGTTTCCTCTCCAGATTGGCTGTGGTTTTTTTACAGCTAACTTTCTCTATTTTACCCCTTAAGGAGTAAATATTTATTAGCATTACTTTGGTGCTAACATACAGTTTGTACCTGAATTTTTTTAGCACCTATTCACAGGTTTTTATGGGTTTTTTTTGTTGTTGTTTTGTTTTTTAATTCTAAATGAAACTAAAAACATGTATTAAAATGCCTTATTAAAGGCCATCTGAAAAGACACGTGGTACTATGTATTTACTACTTTACTCTAGGGAGGTATTAAAATCTGTTCTGTCTCAGATTGGAGAGCAGAAATGTGTGTTGCCAATTCAAGCTTGAGCTAAGGCATTTTTAAGACAATGATAGTTAAAGCTAGTTTATTTGCAGCCCAGAGCAATGAGGAAACAACCATTTGAGCAAATGTTAGCTGTGTCTGCTCTTACGTAAATTGTGGTACAGAGAAAGAAAGCTTTTTGGTTTTCATGTTTGTGTTACTAATTCTCCATTTCATTAGAAATCTTGTATTTAGCATTTTCTTAGACCCCATAAACTGGAATTGTAACACAGTAAAAGTACTAGCTTCTCTTTTTGGAAAAAGTCTAGCAGACCACGGTTGCAGAGGAAATCAAAGACAGGAAGCTTCAAGACTTGACACCAGATGACAAACACAAAGATGGCATCTGTGTATCTAGGCAGCAGCATCATATTTTGGAGATTGGTGGTGTGACTTGAGGTTTAGCATGACTGCAAATCCCATATGAAAGAGCACAAGAACACGGATGGATTCTTTCCAACAGACACTGCCTGCTGCATTTATGGCCTCTTGCTTACTTAAGAAGTTCCTGAGCTGCATATGCATTACAAAGTTCGTATCTGGTGTATCAAAACTTCAATGACACCTGCCTGTGTGTCTTTCACTGAGGTTACGCCCTGTCTCTTTGTGTGCATCTTCTCAGTGCTTTACACAAAAAAGACTTGAGTTCGATTGGGACCTTTGGCTCTTACTTGATTAAAAATAATACATTCCTTTAACACCTCCATTGTAAGTATTTTTGAAGGTCAATTTCTCCCTGAGTGTCTTTCAGAGTCTATAGTTTCTATTTTTCTAATCTACAAGCCTGCAATTCATTGCATTGTGATTAATATATTTTTCTCCTGCTCGTTGTGTGACCTGTAGAGTACATTAGAGCTATTTTGAGGACAATAGATGAATTGTAAAGCAGCATTTGTGAAATTACCATCCTAACAAGTTCTTCCTTGACTGCTTCTCCTCCTCTTTCTCTGTTCTCTGAACTCAGTTGATTTCCTGTTGTGATGACTTGAGACTACTTCAAGAATGACTAAAGAACAATTTAAAAAAAACATAATCTCTCTTGACCTTGTTTCTGAGGGAAAAAGAAAAATGTGTTCAGAATAATTTCAAATCCTTGCCCTGTACTTCAGCTGCCAGGAGCTGAATAAGTCTTCATTATCTTTGGAAAAATGACTGAAAAACCCTATTTCCCTCTCCAAATCTTCTTGAATGTCTATGATGGTACTGGACTGCAATGAGGAGGATGCCAGGCATTAGAAACCTGTGCAAAATCATGAGGAGCCTGGTATTCATCCCTTTGAGAGCCCAGTTTCAAAAGTCTAAAAGCTTCAGGTCCCTAAACTGTTATCAATGGGAGAGAATGGTCTGGTGGAAGATGAGTTTCACAGAATCAAAGAACAGTTTGGGTTGGAAGGGGCCTTTAAAGACCATCTAGTCAGATCCCCCTGCAATGAGCGAGGACATCTTCAGCTAGATCAGGTTGATTCAGAGTTTGCACTCTGCCTACGACAATTAATTAATTATCAATTGTCATAGGCACAGGGTGCAAACTCTGAGCAGCCTCTGACTAGAGGACAGCAGTGGCTGTTTCCTCACCTTGACTATACCAAGTTTCACACAATAACCTTACAACCAAAGTGCTGAAATGTGATTTTGATAGGTGTATGGAAAATTGGCTGGCCTGCCGGGCTCCAAGAGTTGCAGCCAGTGGTATGACTTCCCACCAGCAGTCAGTCCCTAGTGGGATCCCTCAGGGGTTAATACTGGCAGCAGTACTTTAAACACCTTTATTAAGAACCTGGACAATGGGATGTAGTGCAACCTCAGCATATTCACAGATACCAAACTGCAGGCAGCAGTTGACAGGCCAGAGAGCAAGGCTGGTGTATAAAGACACGAATCTCATGAGAAATATCCAGAGCCGGTGCAAGGTTTTGCATCTGGGACAGAGTAATCCCGTGCAACAGAACAGGCCGGGGGCAGCTGGCTGGAAAGCAGTTTCACAGAAGAGCTCCTGGCTGACAGCAAGTTGAACATGAGCCAAGTGTGCCCTTACAGCAAGGAAAGCCAGCTGCATCCTGGGCTGTGGCAGCAAGAGCTTAGCCCTTGCTGCTTGCTATCTCGCTACTAGCCCTTGCTATCACTTCCCAAGAGGGGCAGTGGTTCCTCCCCACTGTTAGGTATTTGAGGCCGCCTCTGAATTAGTCTCCAGTTTAGGCTCCTCAGACCAAGAAAAACATTGATAAAGTGGAGCAAGTCCAGTAGGTAGGTGGATTTGATATGACATCTATGCAATTTCATTTTATCTGAAATAAATGGATTCTGTGGAAGTGCAGGAGAGGTCACTTTGAAACCCTGTGGGAATTAACAACTAATACTGACCTTTGAATATAGTTTTATAATAAGGAAAGGATTCTCAGCTGTTTTTAACCATCCTGTAATAGGTAGAAACTCCAGCATTCTCTGTTAAACATGTAGGTCTTATTCTTTTTATTGAAAATTCAACTACTGTCATGAATACACCAGCCTGGTCGGTATGGTAATACGAGGACTCTCAGTCCCTCCGCCAGAGCAGGGGTTTAAGGTTTGAAGGTGAAGACCCACACAGTAACATGAGCACAGCGCAAGGCTTGGGGAGGAAAGAGAGGCACACCATGAAAGCGAGACACTTTCAGCAACAGCAAACCTGAGGGCACACCATGCCTGCTACGTGGAGTCAAACACCATGTCTCTGTCTGAAGAGTAACGCAATGGCACAGTCATAAATAAAAACAAAGTCTTTGTGATACACTCTTGGGAAGAAATTATAGATATTTATGGTGATGGCCATTATTAAATACATAAGCATACATCAAATCAAATTCCTCAAGTGTGCCCACAAGAATCCAGTGTGGTGTTTTGTAAATGTGGCAGTTTGGTTAAATGGTTGCATTTGTACTGCCTTGGCTCGTGAAGCTGGAGGAGGGCTGATGCAGGCTTTGTGAAACTCCCATGGGCAAACTAATCTTCTCGCTTACACATGCTGATAGCTTAGCGCTATTTGCTCATCTTAAGCAATTTACATTCTGTTTCCCCAGCTCTTCTATTGAGGTTTAACAGAACCCTAAGAGAACTATGAAGAAACAGAAATAAAGAAAACACTTCTGTAATACAGAAATAATTTTCTCAGATTTGCAGTGAAAGAGCATGTACTTTGTTTCAACAAAGTGCTTTTTTTTTTTTTTATACTTCAAGGAGGAATAGTTTAGATTAACACTCAACATATATTAAAACAATGACACTTTTCATACGATGACAGCAGGAATAAAATGTTCATACCATGTACAACCTGTAAGTAGTTATGATGCTCTTAGCACTACTTATATTTTGTCAGTGCTAAATGGGACACACTGAATGCTATAGAAGAAAAGTACAATCTCATGACGGTCTGATGTCCTGAAATGCCTACCTGAGAGACCAGACTGACAACAGAAACTGAGGGAGCCCAGGGTTGTATATAGATTTAGTGTTAGAGACTGGAACAACAGCTCCTAATTTCATATTCCTACATCAATTCCAGGGCCATGTCCAGGATCTCTTCTGCAAATCTATTCCTTGGATTCATAGGGAGCCTTGAATCCACCCTGGAAGGCTCTGGGGACAAACTCAAGACTGAGAGAGCCTCCTAGCATGCTCTGAAGATTACCCGTAAGAACCAGATGAAACCAAAAAAGTGAAAAAAAAAAGGTGGAAACAGACAATTTGTGTACCGGAAAACTCAGTCCTTACTCACAAGCAATTAGGAAGAATTCAGATAGCAATGATTCACATTTTTAGTGTGTAAAAATGGATTTGCACAACGTTTTCTTTGTACAGACCAAATATTTTAGAGCAAGACACTTTTGATTATTTAAGAAAGATTATGGCCCAGGTAAGTGCAGAGAAGGGTTTGAAGAAGGTGTCCCAAAGAAAGGTTTAAATAAAGCTAAAGACAACCTCTGCTATGTTCTGGCATCTCAGCAATTTTAGGCAACTTGTGGTATTTGGGGTCTGACTAGGGATTTTGAAAGCTTGAACTTGGCAGCACTGAACAAAGCAATCTTAATTCATGTTTGGGACTGAAACCAGAACTTCGGAATTTAATCTTGTGGTATTTATCTCATTTTTCTTTGACTCAGCTCCATTTACAGAACTCGGTTTGAATAAGTAACAACCGATCAAAATCTAACAGGTTTTAACGTATGTTTTCAGCTTCTCCCTTCATTTCCTAACTTCCCATAAGCCCCCTAGGGCTTTTTTGAGAACCCTGATTCCTAAAATCTATACTAGATGTGAGAAACAGTAAATATCAATGTTATTTCTTTCCTAGCACCCTATTCTTTCCCTTAAATGAGCTGGCATCAGTGATAAGTGACAAAACACATTCCCCTACAAACACATTCACAGTAATGTTACAGAAAGTTAGGAAAACTCTATTCCCCTTTCACTTTTAGCAATCTCTAGTTAATTCAGAGGTGAAAAGGCCCAATTCAAATAACCATGTTTTCCCATCTTGCCTTGGATGCTTTCTTTGACCTCGCAGAATAACCTTCATAAATCAGTGAACTAAGATAATGAAGTGATAAGTGTTGAATTTACACTTATTTTCTGGTTATAAGCAAGTGTAGCTCTTTTACATTTCATACATATTGCAGTGAACAATTATAATATTTTGTTTTCCACAAACAAGAACCTGTCAAGGGAATGCTTCTTTCTCATCCTTCCCCTCACACTCTTAGATGCAGTACATATTTATAGCAATGAAACAAAAATTATGTGGGGAGCCATCTCAGGTGTAGAAATCAAAGTGAGTTAGATCAGCTGCAAATCTGAAGAGACTGAAGGTTTCTGCTTAACAGCTATTCCAAACCCACCATTTGCACACTGGTGCATGGGCATTTGTATGGGGAGAAGATTTTTATTAAGGAAAGTACACGCAAGTGGGTCTGAAACTCATTGACATATGTCCTTCAAAACAATTTCCATTTTCCTTTTCTGAAAGCTGTTTTCACAGTGCATGCCAAATTGCTGCAGACAAATATTTCTCTCTTCATTTCTATCCTTGCGTTCACTCTGCTCAAGAAAATGAAGTAAGGCTGACTTGTATCACCCATACTCTCCCAAGCAAAGAATTTGTTCTCCACATTTGCCTACCTAATTAAAGCAGAAAAGTAGGTTCAGAGGTGAGGAAAAAGGGGCGATTATCTGGGGCTTCAGTCAAGGCAAGTTATCAAAGAGCAGTTAGGACACGAAAAAAGGATATTTAATAATTTTGATGCAGCCATTCCCTTTTTTGCCAGCTTAATGCCACCTGTGCTTTCAATTTTCTTAACGTTGCACCTGTGGTTCAAGAAAGCGCAGTGTAGGGCTGGGTCTGGCACAATAAACCTTGTAATATTTTTCTTCTGTGGAGATGTGACATCAAAGCGGATTGATGTTTTCTGAAGCTCATGAGGTTATACTAGCTGTATAAAATATGCTCAAAGCAAAACTGTAAGTGTTAATAGTCAAATACTACTTGGAATTTGTCATACTGGGAAACAAAATGTCCCCTAAAGAATACATCATAAAGCGCCATGCAAGCCTGCTGTGGTTCGGTGCAGTTGTGAAAGCAGTGCGAATACGTCACGGCACGGGTGCTCAGACCAGAATTGTCATCCTCCTTCTAATCCTGACCTGACTGCATTGCTCTCCATAAATCATTTCACCTCCATTTCTCCCACTTTGTCTACATTACCTACAGAGACTGTAAATTTTGTTTTAAGTGAAGGAGCTTATTAGAAAGAAGACGTACTTTTTCTGTAAATTCTGATAGAAAGACAAGTAGCTGATGAAGCTGTCACCACTGATGGGAATGAACTACTTTATGGTGACAAACAACAGAGAGGGTGAAGTGAGAACAGAGCCAAGAGAAGACCTGAAAGGGACAACAAGCATTTTATATTTGACATCATGCCTTTGATTTGATGAGACTGCTTACAAGCTTCTATTTCATGGTGCACTTGTGTGAGTTATGGGAATGACACTTCAGTTTCAGGTCGGATCAGTTACTGAGCAGTGTTGATGAAAACACAGGAAAATGCTGGGAGCTGGATACTCTCGGAGCCTGGTATCCATCCAGGCTAACAGCAGTCCTTTTTGCTTATCATCAGCTCTCCTCCTTCTGACTATCTCCTAGCTTGCAAGTTATACAAATGGGAATCCTGGACTTGTAACTGGAATCCTCAGACACACTCATTTTTGTTATCTTTTGTTTTTATTCTTTTATGCCAATTGTTTTCTATTAAGCAAAAAAGTCTCTCGTGTTACCTGCATTTACAACTATGGAAGCAAATCTTTTAGTAATTTCTCTGCATTTGGGTACTTCAACAATGCCATGCTAATATTCTCCCTTTAATTGATCCAAGTCTTTAGAGAGACCACTTTTAAACTCTATAAAATACAGCAAGCTCCTGGTAGAACAGCTTTCAAACAAGCCAAACAAATAAAGAGTTTTGTTTTTTTCAAATGGATGTACCAATATGAATTGATGAAGCTGGGACAAGGAAGGATCTTCTACCATAGACTCAGGCAGAGGTAAACCAGGGCAATCCCAGCAGGCAGAGAGCTGGGCAGCAGGCCGACTAAACTTGTATGAGATATACACCTTTGCCATGCCACTAATGCCACAGGTGCATGCTAAAGTAATCCTAACATGCTTCTTCCTAGTAAGATGTAAGATGCTTTCACTCAAAGATAAATAGGCTTTATTTCAAATAAGTCAAAAAGAGAAAGTCACCAGGTAGGTATAATTGTCACAACAACCAAGCAGCTGTTAGTACGCCAGGTACAACTCCAGCAATATTCCAAGCTTTAAGGAGAATCTGTTAAATCCTACTTTTAGTGCCCATGGACTTTGAAACTTGAGGATTTCTAGAGCAGTACCTAACATTTCAAGTCTTGCTCATTTGTCACTAACTAACCTTAAGCACATCTACCCCAACTCATTTACTACAGATAAAAACATGACATTGAAAAAGTTGCCAAGTGTTAATTCAACAAAAGTATATGTTTAAAAAACTTTCATAGTAAAAATAAATTCAGAGTTTATAATAAATACTCGATGGCTAGATCACACATCACATACAACTTCATAAAATTTTAGGATCAACTAGGTCCAGCAGCAGTTCTCAGCTCCCAAGTCAGAGTGAAAACCCAATTCATACCTTGTCTGCCTTTATGCCTTCCTTAAAGACAAGTCCCAGATTTGGAAATAAGTTGGAGAGTGAGGGTATATCAGACCCTTATGCTAGACAGTGTGTAATAGCTGTATTATCCCTGCCTGGCTCTGTGGCAAGTAGATTCTTATCAAGAATTACATCAAAGTTGGTGGGTTTGCCTCCGGTGTGCTTCATTATGTGCCATAGCATTTGGAGTCATATTATCTCGCTCTAACAGGACAGCCAACTTCAGAACAACACTACCTTGTGCTGGTTAAACCCTCCCCGCATCCCCTCCCCCCCCCGTCACGTCCACTTTCCATGTCAGAGAAATTGAAGACTATTGCTGTAACCACATGCCAGACCAGATTACTGCTGTCAGGATTTCTGATGAGTTCTGTATTTCAAAAAAGAATTCTTTATATTCGGTTATTACAGTTCCTTCACCAAATGGAAATTTACAACCAATTACCATTCCCAGATACATACACAGCACTCACTGAAACACAAGCGAGCAGATATATTGGAGAGCACAACCACACAGAAATACTTCTTGAAATAGTAATTTTTCAGAACAAATAAAAGTTAAATAATCATCAGGCATAATTTAAATAATCCTCTGCCTTCTACCTGAAAGGAGTGCATATGTGGGATGTGTTTCTGAAGGAAGAGTGCCTGCATCCCACAGATGAAGTTCTCTGCTTTAAAACTCTTGCCTTCTTTGGTCCTGTGACTGCTCCACCATCATCCTGCTTCCCACGTGTCTGGGTACTGTGACAGCGTGATGGATTGGCAGGAAGGCAACAGTAAGTTTTGTGTCACCACTGAGGTGTAATTTGAAGTGCCAAAAAACTACAAGTTCTTTTCTAGACCTTCGGTGTGAGTTTTTATACCAGCATCAGTGACTTTCTTGCTTAAAATTGCATTATTCCTCATAGAAAACAGAGAAAGACATGTCTCCTAGAGATACATATATGGGTAGACCAAATGTAAGGACGATGTTTGCATGGTGTTCAGCGTACATTTACTGCCTCATTTCTGACATACTGTCAGAACTAAGGCACTTAAATACTTTTGACATCACTGCGAGTGCCATGATAATAGATTGTAAGTAGCAAAGATTGCTGGCTAGAAAGTGATCCAAATGCCCGTGTTGCTTGGCTTGAGTTTAAGTAAAAGGAAAATGATACCTGAAGATTATTATCAAATGGTAAAAGTGAAAGATATTTAACTTAAGGTAATGTTATAGTCATTATCATAATTACTCTAGAATGTTAAAAGAAAAAAATACAAAAAGCGCAATTCTTCTACATTATAATCCAACAGGCTTGCATTTTTAGTTCTGAAGCGTAACTATAGCACAATAAGTCAACTATATGAAAAGGTGATGAAAGCTTATCATATGTTGCAAAATTTGAGTAATTTTGTGCTCACCCAGCAATTCATATCTCATACACTAAATAGTAGAGTTTGGCAACGGGGAGAGGGTAGAGTTACAAAACTGGGTGCTGCTCAGTTAAACAAAGATTTTTCTAACTTCCCTCACTCTGAAAGGATCCCTTGAATGTCTCAGCTGTGCCTGGCACCAGGTACTGTCAGCATCTCTGCACGTCAGCTCCCGAGTTAGCTGAGGCTGAGCCAGGTGTGTGCTGCAGATCCAGTCCTTCCTCCACGTGATTCACATCAAATTCATCCCAAACACAGAAAACCCCTGTTAAAACAGAGGACCAGCCCTTCTGAGCCTCCCAGAATCTTGCAGTGGTCATGGCCCACCAGGCTGCTGCCACACTTGTCCAGCAGCTCTCCAGGGAATTTGAAGCTTGGTGGCACCTACTCTCAAAAGCCAGGTCATGACTGGGATCCTCGTCAGTGCCCAGCCTCAAGCCAAGGCTGCTTCAGATCCCGAAGGACTTGGTAAAGTCCCAACCCCAGCTCAGAGGTTTGGGGGTCCCCTCAAAAGCAGGAGGCCAGGTTTAAGCTCTGCCTTTAGTGAGCAATTATTTATTATAACTTACAAAAAGCTCCTGCATCCTCAGGCTTACCTCAGCTCTGTAGATTTTAGTATACGATTGTCAGTATTAGGGGGTGGTTCGTGAAAGAGAAGAGAAATTAGATTTATTTCGATTCAGGATATAAACCAAAGTTGAAAGCCTCATTTAAAAGTGAGAAAGTAGGATATGAATCAGTGAGTTTGTAGGGGCATGACACTAGTCAAACGATATCCGCTGCACAGGTATTTCTGCTTGTGGGAAGAGCTGTCTCAATAAAGAAAGAAGTTTTCTTGACAGTTAAGAGGCCAAGCAGAGGCAAGAGACATCTTAGCAATGTTTTATGCTTTGCTTTAGGTTTGGAAGTTATTTTTTTTGAAGATTACTTTTTCTCAAATGCAAGGTTTCAGCCTAGCCTGGACTAATTCATGTACCATTACCTGAATTCAGAGCTCTATGGGCTTTCATTATGTTGAGAAAGCATCTGTGTAATTTTTCTACTTCAAGAATTTTTATGCATGCACTGGTGTCTGGCCTCTTTTTTGTTTGATTTTTCTAAGTGACAGTCACTCAAAAAATTGGATAAAAGCCATATCACCATATCTATAGTCTTAAACTATGTCTAGTAACACCTCTCAGTTATTCTGCATTTTATGAAGAAGGATGTTTCCTCCCAAGAACTTGGAAGTCACTGAACATTCAAATAAGGAAAACAGCTTTTTGTTTACACATTTTAATTCACTTTTTATAATTTACATTGTTAACAGAATATATACATTCATTTCCAAAAAATAGCTGTGACATGATATATTATACATCAGTAAATTTAAATCTGCTTCATGATAGGCTCCCCATATGATATACTTTTGCAAAACAGGTGAATACATTATTCAGATAGCAAATATTCACTATTAACACCTATTATCTGGTATAGCATTATAGATGTGAATGTGACTATGTTAGAAAACATTTACAAGCTATTACAGTAAGTTCTAGCAAACTCACTAAGATACTAGAATCACACACATTTGAAAAATGAGTATGAAAGAGAGTAAATATAGAGTCAATGTCTCCTGATTAATGGTCTCAAAAAAATGACAAATCCTTTTACCCACTGTTTTGCACTACCTCTACTATCTAGGAAAAGCATTTAATTTCAAGTGGCCTTACACAGAACAGACATGTTCTTAAATGTTCCTGTGTGTGCCTGTATTAAGGATTTTGTAAAGCAAATGGTGTCCCTAGTTTCTCCTTAAAGAATGGGATGTGCTACATGTGTGCCAGGACTTCCTTCTGACAGCTTAGAAACAAAAAACAGTAATAAAAAAAAATGACAGCAATGTTATCTACAGCTGTCCTGAGCCATAAACTGAACAGAAACCAGAGTCGGGTTTTGGGAGGGTCAAGGTACGTTTTAGTGTTCTGAGCATGTTAATAAAATAAAACAAAAGAGAAATATTCATTTTTAGTCTTGTTGGAAGAGTGAATATATTTTGTGTAGCTTAAGTTTACAGAATATTTTTTGGTACTGTATATTGCAAATAATTCAAAACTTATTAGATCATATGGCTGTCTTTTTTAATTTCTCTAATATTGCTTTTAGAAACTTTAATGCTTCTATTTAACTCAGTTAGGAATATTGGCCTAATGTAATAGACTTCAGGCATTATGTTAGGATGACTACGGTATCGGATAGAAAGAGCTCCAACGAGCTGTATCAGTAAAGCCACATCTTAACAATGCAGGATGCAAATCCCTTAATGGAAAGATGTATGATACCATTGCTGCAGTGCATTGGAATGGTGAAATATAGTCTAGATTACTCTTGTCTTAAATGCTCTGTAATTCATTATGGGTTTTATGAAATCTTTTCATTAGGTGTTTCATCATAACGTTGTTTGCACTTGTTTCAAAGAAAGGTAAAGAATAAAATTAATATTAAAATAAATGACTGATTTCATTAAGGAATAAATCAAATTAATTTGATGTCAGAAACGGAGTTTACCTATTATGATGGAAATAAAACTGAAATTGGGTAAAATCCTTCCCTTATTTGAGACAACAGCAAAGTCCCTGTTGTGTTTTAAAACCAACAGACTAAATTCTACTTTCATTAACCAGGGCAAGGGAATATAAAAAGTGTGATTTCAGTAGCCTTATTAGGGATTTATCAGTGTTAATCGGAGTAGAATTTGGCTTAACAGCTTCATGCTATGTTGGAGAATGTCTACATTTAGTGTTTTTAATATTTTCTTGTTACATCCTCCTATACAGCCCCAGCAGTGTCTTCAGAGTAGAATGAAAATTGTTAACAGGTTTCTAATGCATGGTGGATAGCAAAATATAAAACTGGAATTTGGAAGCAGCAATGTGTATTCAAATTCCATGAGCCCAGTCATGGCAATGACATAGGAAAAATAGAATGGAAAGAAGATGGTTGTAGTAAGTAGCAAAGGGAAGGTGCAGTTTGGCTCCATTTATGGAGTGCTGGAAAACCACCATGGAAAATAAAGGTGGCTCAGAAAGGGGTCACATAAAATAAAGGCTATGTGGTCTCCAGAAATCTCTTTGTACCAATGCCTTTTAGTAGTCCGGCTAAAAACACAATTTCTGCTTCAAATATTGTGTAAGATTTCCTTTCAATCAATAGATGTATAGTTATAAATCTGTATTTGTAGAAGGCTGCAGCTCTAAGCGGCAGGGTGAGTGACAGTGGGAGCTCTCACTTCTTTTCTGGGCGTGTTAACATCAACATGCCTGCCTTTGTCTTTTTCTTCCCTTTGTAAAACATACATCTTCCTTGTAAAATGATCTTAAAGCTTTATTTTTCCCCGTCATTATTATAATTTTTCTTGGAGGAGAGAGCTCAGTCTTCCGTGCCTGAGCCACTCTTTATCCTTGCAATGCCTGCTGCCCAACAGCTGGAAATAACCAGCTCCTCCAGGTTATCACACGCATTTTACAAGGTAATAACCAGATCTTTAAACTCAGCAGGGAACGCAAGTTTATAATGGTCTAGGCCAAATCTTAAAATTAAGTGCTACAGAAATGCAGGAAAGCAAGGGAGTGAGGACTCCTCGTTACAAAATGGTTAAAGCACACAACGCAGGCTGGATAATAACCATGTTTTCTGCTAGAGGTGAGCAGGGTTTCGGCTGCTGTCCTGTGGTTGGCTTTCTCATGCTGTAGGTGAAGTCCACAGCCCTGGAGTCAGGGGAGGCTGACAGGCAAGAGAAAACACAAGTCAGACAAACCCAGAAGCTGGAGCCTGAGATCCACAGTGATTCTGACAGAAAATCGTCATTTCTCCTCGACCCAGTTATAAATAAGATGTATGTTTGTGCAGTGACGGTAAGTGACCACGGGGATATACTGCATTTTCCACCCCTTCCATTTTTCACATTGAGATATTTTAGATGAGCTGTTCGGACGGTCTGAGAGGCTCTCTCAGAAAGCCACGCAGCGCAGCCTGATGTCCTTGTGCATTTACCCAACGCACAATCTGTGCTTGCTTTCAGTCACTCGGGTAGGAAAGGTTTGTAAGGAGTGGTGGCATCTTTAATTAAGTTCAGTCATTAAGGTTGGAGGAAAAACAGTTTTCATCATATCAGCCTTTCTCGCAGCCTGAAAAAGACGTTTCCTGCTTCTGTTTTAGACCAGAGGAACAATTTGTGCCTCCCTCCCCAAACCTCATCGGTGAAGTTTTTCCAAGCTACAATAATTTAATTTAAAAAAAGGCATTTCCTATAGCCTTAGACCATCACAGAAACCACAACATTGCTACCAACGCTGTTAAGCGGCAGAAGATTTTTCAAATCCAGAGTAACGGCAGAGGGCAGCATGAACTCGCCATTTAGACCCCATCGTGCCAGGGAATAGCCATGTCCTTTGACAATCCAAAATTGTGGTTTATATGTAAATAACACAGGGCGCGATAAACAAGTTCAGCATATATTGCCAAGAGCAAATATGGGAGAATTTTGTGACACATGATTTGCTGAAAAAGTTTATACCTATATTGCATTAAAATTTTCAGATTCTAAATAGATGGAATACAATGTCTGTTCTGTAAGTAACTCGTTTGTTTACACTTTGTTATTATATGCTACAATACAGTGGCATTCATCAACAGCTGATAGATTTTTACAATATGAAGAAAAAAGCAATAGAAAGATCGTAAGGAAAACAAAATTTGACACTGTTCTTGTTTCTCTCTAGGGCATTACAAGTTAATAAGACTTACTACAATTAATTCCCTTTAACGTGATGTTTATTTTCATGGATATCCAGTTTATAATAGTAGTGAAGTTACTGTTCTCTTTATAATTCCTGGGATTATAAAACAATTTTTCAGGAAATAGCGTAAATGTGAATCTTTCATCATGGCTAGGTAGTTTTGTAAGTGCACTCTCCAAGAGAAAGGCTTCAAACTGTTTTCCCCACCTTGTATACCAAATAAGATTCAGATTTTTTCCCCATTTTCTCATTAGAACTGTTTTTCACTGCTATACCTATCTGAATTTGATCTTCCATTTCAGTAAAATTAAATGTTTCTTCCTGTGTATATACAGGTGTGTGGGTATGTAGACACCACAGTCCAGCTGAAAAAGCTCTGAAGCTCACTCCTCTGGCTGCTCATCTCTGTGGATCCAGAAGATTACAAGAGTTTGTTGGCAAATCACCTTTTCTTCTTATACTTCACAACAGCTACTTGCAGCTACCATATTTGCTCCATTTTTAGGTTTTTCAGTATGTAATTTATATTTTAATGTATGCTATCCATTTGAAAAAACAGAAAGCAGACACTGCATCTTGCCACTAAACTACTGTTTAAAAAACATAAACTGCATCAAGAAAGGTGGGTCTTCCCATCATCAGGAAGGTTTCCAGTCTTCCCTGTTTCACTTGCATCACAAAGTGGGATGCCTTTAGCCTGGGACAATATTTGTCTAAAATGTATGGCCCTCCTCCATCTGCTTTTTTCTAGTTCATGGTGTAAATATATATATTCTTCATAGCATTTATCTTAATAGAAAAGTTCACTGTTTAAAATAGATGGGAGTTAGTATGGAGGTGTACTTAGAATTTATATTCTAAAAAGACTCCACAGATGCAAGTGGATGCTGACCGCATGCTGCTATAACAATTCATCCTCCGTCCCGAATAATATGTTTAATCACACCATAACAACAACAGCCAGCAGCGTGTTGACTAACACTGCTTCAGCCTGCACGCTGTGTAGAGACTGATTACATTGGTGCATGAAAATAGGCATGGGAATAGGTTTAAATGGCAGCCAGAAACTTTATTGACATATCCCTGGGAAAGAAGCTCTGGCTTTTCTGCTTTCTAAAGTTGTTACATATCAGTTATTAAAGTGTAGACAACGTGGAAGTTACAATAATCCAGATGGCAGTACTATGATATTTGTTGTCATTTGCAAAGCCTTTTGTCACAATGGATATGGAAATAGATTTTAGGATTTGAGAGGATTAACTTGTTGGTTTATAATAACAGATATAAGAGTATTTGGAATCTTGGATGTAAGAATGAGGTAAGTCTCAATATATTATGTGTATAGATGAGATATATACAAAAACAAAGGTTATATGAGTCATGTTAATAGTATAACAATAACAGTACACTGCTGGATATTTGTGTTAGGTTTGAAATACATGCAAACTAGGTAATAAATCTGTTTCAACACTGAGCGTCCTTATAGACATTTAAGGTGCCTTCAAAGTTAGTATTTGATGACACTGTGATCCTGATGGCATGATAAACAAGATTTAAGTGCAGTTTTTTTCAAAAGAAAAAGGTATGTTCTGTGTTTCATTAGGTAAAACCAATTCTTTGTACATAGATAAGTGAATTGGATGGTTTAAGGTTTAAAAACTGCAACTTTAAGAAGTTTATTCTGATGAAGGAATGGCTCATTTGCTAAGAGCAGGCAGCTGTTGTCCATTTTGTCCATTTTCCACAAAGCCAGATAGACTCTAAGCATGACATGCAACTGTTAGGATAATGTTATCACCATAATGCTCTGACTAACGGATAGCTGCAGTGTTGTAAGAAGGAATGTTAAAACGCGTCTTGCTGTTTTACTGTACAGTAATTCCTGAAATGATTTTCCCCAGTTTCATGTGACTGCTGCAAAAAATGAACCTAATTAAGGACTGGCCGATTAAACAGCTGGCATAACTTGTGGCCAGAAGGAGCATCCCTCCGCAGCTTCCCTGGCAATCAGCTCATACATCAGAAATTTCCCAGCACCTTCTCTGTGAACCCCCTCTCTGGTGCTCACCTGCCCGGACCAGGCTGAGACCACTGGGACTGTGGGACCACCAGTGTGATGCCTCTTTGGGCAAAACCTATCTGGTGGGTATAGCATATGGAGATCTTTGAGATCTTGTTCTCCGAGACGTATTGTCACTGCCACTGCAGTAATCCAGGTACAAGTGAAGGCGTAAAAGGCTCTGATGCATGGGTTAGAGTTTGCATCAAAAATGAGGCAGTATTTTGAAACAATTTTGTCAATTAATTAATCTGCAGCCCTGGTGCTAACGGAGCATGTCTCACACTGATGAGAAGCACCAGTGAAGCAGGAGCAGCACGAGGGGCTCTTCTCTGTGCGAGGATGGTTAGGGAGTTGTGGTCTTCTGCGGCTGGGTGGGAATCGGACTTCTCCGTCACTACAAAAGCAAAACAGATACCGTGCTCATATCAAACAACTATGCACGTTGTTCTGCTCCAAAACCTACTCTGTGAGATAACAGAGCGAAGCCTGTAAATTATTTGCATTGTGGCATCGCTGGATGCCTCGCTATTACCATTGCAATGAGATAGGGAGTACCATCAGACATTGAACATTTTGCTGCAATTCTATTCACCACTCACAACTCTATTGGTAAGATAAATTTGGAGGCTTTCAGGAATGCTAGAAGGTCAACATACCTCTTGGAGATGAAATAAAATGCTATGCTCTTTCTAGATATGATAAATTATTAAATAAAGCAGGTGAATAAGAAGAAGGCAAAGCATATGAAAAAGATATTAACTGTATCTGGGTTGATCAAATAGCTCACAACTCTGAACAGCCTGTAGGTAACTCCTATTTTACAGCATGTTTTCTGAGCCTGGAGCACATTTCAGTATCACCTGCGTGAGACAGGCCTTTTAGAGTGCTCTTACTGCACCGCACAGGCCATTATCGTCCATTAGGTAGAGGAAAAAGCCTAAGCACTGCTAAATTGTACCCAGTTGCGCCTCTGCTTCTTGCTTTATAACAAACCAGCGAATAGTTGCAGCCTTCTTATCGCAGGTTTAAAGCAGAAACACTATTTTGGGAAAAAAGACAGCTTGTTTTAGTTTAGTGGTTAGTGGATGGATTTTCTGTGAAAAATAAATGATTAAAAACATATGCAACATTTTCACTTCTGTTAACCTCCTTTCTCTCTTCTGGATGCCTCTCCTCTTCCTCCTGATGCTTTCTTTAAACGGGAGGAAGCACCACGAAACTGCAGATATTTATCATTCCCAAGCATTTTGCAAGCCTCACTTACCTGCTATGAGGTAATGATTTTCAATATGTTTTAGCCAAGTTTTTCTGAGGTACAAATGGTCCATCCAATGATGCCAAAAAAAGACGTTGAACATGGGCCATTTCAACCAGCATTTCAGCTACCAAGCTATTCTTTTCTGGATAGTGCAGTTCCAGTTTTCTAAAGTAAGTGTCTATGACACCAGCAAACATCAGGGTGTCATTAACATTCAGAAGATGTTAGAAAAATAAATATGTATTAGAAAGTCATTTAGTAACAAGTCATCAACAATCTTCTGAAACGCACCTCCACAATTTGCCATTCCATGCAGAAATTAATTATTAATTCTGAAACATAAACCAGATAACTTTAAATCTGTTATGTAACCTCAGAATGGCTACGCAGAAGGTAGAGAAATGAAAATATATGTATTAAAGAGTGTTAGTATCTAATATTTCAACGGACAAGCATACCGTGCCCATATTACTGCTGTTTAAATGCCATTGGTAAGTAGGGCTAGTTGAATAAATGATTGCAGGTATAACATTGTTAAGGAAAGCTGGACTGGAAAGATTTCATCATTGGGAAGGTGAGACAAGAATGCTGCCACTTAAGAGTGCCAGGTGTCCCTATGGGCATTGGTTTAAATGTTGGAGTGGTGCAGAGAGGGAAAGGAAAATGGAATACCTGCCTTGTCAGAAAAGAACAAAAGGAAAATGGAATACCTGCCTTGGCAGAAATGAATGCAAATTGAGCATCATTCCGAGAGGGGAGGAAACAATCACGATGACAAAAAATTCGAATAAAGACAACCAGTGTGTAAGAACAGTTCTAGTGCAAGCCCTTAATGTCTTCAGGGTGTTTTGCTGGTATGTTAGATCAATCACACTGCACAGACGCTCACTTCAGGTATGATGCAGCGTGTCAGGGTGTGACGTAGCATCACAGACACAAGGAGCTGCAGCAGAGGGAGTGTAACAGCAATACATGAACAGAAAAGTGTTCTCCAAAGTGATGCTGAATTTTGGGTGCTTCTCATTGCTTCCTTTCAGCTTGTAAACCAAGGGGGAGGGGAAGCAAAATGTTTTAGCTGTAACTCTCTCTTGTTAACACATAACCGGGTCTTTGCTACCGCAGGAATTAACTTCTGAAGGGTCTAAATGCTGACCTGTGGGACTGAATAGCACCATGAGGGGAATGCAAAATCAGAGAGCACGTTGACACTGTTCAGCTTTATAGAGCCGAACACTGAAGATCCCAGGTCAGCACCTCATGCAGATTTTTCTTTCCCAGTTCCAGGAAATTAATTTTGGAGTCCTTTTATAGACACCGAAGGAGATAACTTATAAATTACAATGTATATACTTGTATAATTGATAACAGAGGAGAATTTACAGATATTTTATAGCCCTTGAACAGGATGACAGGGTAGATTCAGGAGCCTCACTGGTGGTTGATTAGCTTTGTCTCTGTCGTTCTCCAGCTATCTGGTAAACAGCCTACATTTGCTTGATCAGCTGGTATGGCAACAAAACGTGGCATTTCAATTTATGCTCATTTTCTGTAGCAGGTGCTGCTATGAAATACCCATCTAACTGGAACTGTCAGTGTTAGTTACTGTCATCCAGAAGTGAAATATTTGGGAACAGAAAGGTCCAGCCAAATAATCTTATTTTCATCATTTTCATTGCTAAAACAAGCAGTAGGATCCAATGAAGCAGTAGGATCCAATGAGTTAGTTGTAGCTATTGAAAGAAAAAACACCAAAAATGTAAAATACAAGGAGGACTGACCCTATTTATTGTGCTCGCTATACTACAAATTTAAGATTCTTGTTCTGGATATTACTGATGATATTAAGACTTTAGGCATAGGCAAAGCACCACATGATAAATGTTTATATTGCCCATGATGCTAATAATTGCCTTTATTAATGCATGCCTGATAACAAATATTTCAGTCAAGCTGCAGGTGAATATAGGGACCAAGGACCACCCTGAGTTAGGACTAATGATTGAATTTGTCAGTAGCGGTAGGAAGGGTAGGAGGAAGCACTGTAAGAACAGAAGCAAGTCCAGCTGGCTACCCAAGAGAGACAGACATGTGTGACATATGGGCAATGCCTGAGAGCTTTGAAAATTCCCAAATAGACCGAATCATAGAATCATAAAATGGTTTGGCTTGCAAGGGACCTTAAAGATCATCTAGTTCCAACCCCTCTGCCATGGGTAGGGACACCTCCCGCCAGACCAGGTTGCTCAAAGCCCCATCCAACCTGGCCTTGAACACTTCCAAGGATGGGGCCTCCACAGCTTCTCTGGGCAACCTGTTCCAGTGTCTCATGGCGCTCACAGTAAAGAATTTCTTCCTAATAGATGTCACCCTCAGCAGGAATTTACAACCACTAGGCAACCTAAAGTCAATATAATCTGTTAAGGAAAAAGACCATCATTTTACCCCTCACCATGCAGTGTGTTAAGCATTTCTGGGAAATAGTAATGTGTAGATCACTAATCTGATTACTCTGGGACCGCATCATCAATGTGGCAGCAGCCAGTGCAGGAACGTGATTTTCAAACATAGTCTTGTGCTTTACTTGCTGCAAATGAACGTGTTGGTGCAAGAGGAAAGAAAAAGAAACTATAGCTCTAAAGCACATACGCAAAAGCACGCGATCTTTTGTCATGGTGGTAGCAGCAGGCTCCATAATGGTAGCAGCAGGTTACCGTTCATCCAGCCGAGCTCTTCAGATTGCCAGTGTCCCTGTTAACGTTGAGTATTCCCTGGGAAGGATGCTTTACAGGGCTAGAAGGGCAACGGTGCTGCTGCTGTTGCTGCCACCTTTGTGTCTTTGCATCGGCAGCTGCAGCAGCATCCCAGGGAAGTATCCTTGGCAGGTGTCATGGTTTGGGCTGGACTGGCCACTGAGGCAAACGACAGATGCTTTCCCCACCTCTCTCTTCAAGAAGAGGAGAGAGACTTATGAGTTTAGAAGGAACTAAAGTATTTTAATGAAATATTAATAATAAAAGAATAAAAAGGAAATAATGAAATATATACGAAACCATATCAAGCTCCCAGGATGATGATCACATCACTGACAGGTACTGGGAAAGTCCCAGACTGGACTCAGCGACAGACAGGAACTGGATTCCGGATCTGGGTTTAGGATTGGGATCAAAGGCAGATGAACAGACAGTGTGTCCTGGTTCCGGCAGGGATAGTGTTCATTTTCTGGCACGGGACACAGGTATTCCATACCACGTGACGCCATGCCCAGTCCATAGGGGGGAGCTGGCCGGGGGAGGGGGAGGAAGTCGCAGCTGGGGAGGGGGCTGGGGCTGCCCGGGGTCCGGTCGGTGAACGCTGGTACAGTAACCATGTGTGTACATTCCTCCATCAGCGTTATTGTTGTTGTTCTCCTCTTTCCTTTGCTGTTCTGTTAAACTGCCTTTATCTCAACCCACGAGTTTTGCCTTTTTTCTTTGGATTTTCCGCCACTGCCGTGGGGGTTGAGCGAGCGGCCGCCTGGTTCTTTGCTGTCAGCTGAGGCCAAACCACGACACAGAGTCCTCCTCGGACATCGGCCATTGAAGAGAAGAGACCTGACCCTTTGATCCCTCAGCTTTTATACTGAGCATGAGGCAGATGGGATGGAATACCCTGTTGGTCAGTTTTGGGTCACCTGTCCCATCTGCTCCTTCACACAGGTGTGACCCCTCTACGCTTTTCCACTTCCAACCCTCAAACAGGGCAAATAACAAAGTTGTCTGGCCTTGGTTGTTATAGCAATAAGGATAAGCAAGAGCCTCTCTGCATCCTATTCCTTGGCATCAGCTATAAACATGGGTCTTATCACTCTGAGAGCGAACAGTTTTCTGCACAACATGCTGGTAATTTCAGTGGTTAGAAGAGTCCTAGCTAAAAAGTAAAGTTACTGAACAGAGAACTGGTCCTGTTTTACCTCAAACCAGGACAGCGGGCTAACCTCACCTTTTGGTGCTCACCACTTTTTAGCAAATAAAGGTTTCTCCTGCATAGTAATTTCACATGTAGCTGGTTGCCAGGTGCCTCATGATGACTAACTCTGAGCAGTTCTGCTAGCTGGATACAGCTGACATGGAACTAAAACCTCAGAATTTCTTCATGGTTCACTGCTGATTTTAACACAGTGCAACACTCCAGCAAAACTTGACCTAGTTCTTGTGGCGGCTGTTGCTACTGATTCTCCCAGACTCTTCTTGCCGAGTGTGTTAAGAAACACTGGGGCTACATATGGAGGTTGTTTGCCTTTCCTAGACCTCTTTTTGTAAATGATGTCAACAAGATTAAGTAACATCAGTCCCAGTTGGTTGGTGTTTATGTTTTTTGAAGCAAATGAAGGAAAGGAGTGACTATGGAATTGTCACAGACACTAAACTTGGATCTTTCTCAGCCAGTAAAGGATGAAGCTGAGCCATAAAATTCCAGTTAAAGTATCTCTGCTAAAATGACAGATAATCCAGGGTTGGATCAAAACACAGATGAGTCCATTTTACAAAGCTGCTGCTGGTAGGTATCTGAGCCAAGGAACTCACCTCTCACATAAATGCCACAGGTGCTAGTTATGGTATTTATGAGCAGTTAACACAGTCTACAGACAATTCCAGCTCACTTCCTTGAACTCTGTTCACAATTTCAAACCTTTGGGTCCTCCAACAGAAACAAGCTGACAACAATGGAGGCAGAAGCCAGGCTTTCTTTCCCAGTTTCATGAATGATAACAACCCAAATGCAGCTACTGCTGGAATTGGGATTAAAATAATCTCCTTGGTCTTTTCTAAATCTCAGGCCTCTGGACACTCTATTCCTCCTCACGTTATTTTATTCAAATTCAAACACAGTAATAACATGCACAGGATGGCATTGGGGTGCTGACAGGAGGGAGGTCTCCTTTTTTTGGGGAGTCAGACAAGAAATATCTAAAGGTCTGATTCTTTTCAACATTCAAAACTTAACAAATAACTAGTAGCGATGGGAACCAACTCTTCTGAAAAAGCCCTCCTCTTTCTCAGTGCTTCTGAAATGCTAGTACTTTCTATGAACTTCTAAAATTAAGTTTGAAAATGCTGATTTAGGTGTCTGAAGTCAGGCACCAAGCAATGGGATCAACCTCCTGAAGACCTTCGTCTGACACGGAAGAGTGAACTCCCACCATGTACTCCTACAAACTAGTTTTAAGCAAAAAAAAGTTGCCCAGTTGGCTCTGGTAGCTCACATGTAGATAGCTGCTCTTCTGCAGTTACCCTTTCTTTTCTGCTAGTGATTTCTGCTGTTTAGAAAGAGGCTGCAGCACAGAGAACCATGCAAACTCCTTGCTGCCTAAATGAAACATATTAAACAATTGTCTTGTCCTTTTCTTCTCCTGCGCTCCTGATTTGTGCAAGGTTGCAAGCTCTTGCCTTAGGTTAGGGTGACCATTTGTTTCAAATGTTCACCTCTGTCTACCTGGACTTCCCCACACTTTAATTCCTTCCCCCTATGGTACATTCATTACATTTCAACAGAAATACCATCCTATATGAAAAAGCCCAGAGTGCAGCACTCCTTCTTTTGTCCCTCCCTTTTCTCTCCTCTGTATATCGGCACAATGCTCCTCCTTGCCTGGGCTTTCCTGGACAGTTTCTTTCTCTTCATAGGTTTTAAATACCAAGTCTATATACAGTTATTGCAAAAAGGAGCCCAAAACTCAATAAAAGTTAACATGAGGTGCTACTAGCCGCAGGAAAATATTTATGTACAAGTAGAAGATACATGAAAAGATAAAGAGCTCTAAAAGGTTACTTAAAATTGAACAAAAATACCCACAAAAGGAACAGGGAGGAAACTAACTTGTAAAGAGTTCGGTCTCTATGCTGAAATGAACAGAAAAACAGAATTAGAGCATATCCAAGCTCAAAACATGTCCAAAATTAATAATAATGACCAACAAGAATGAAATAAAAAAAAGTCATAAAATTCATCTATGAGATGCATAAGTCAGAGCGAGTTAATTTTCACAGAGTATTTGTTTTAATATAAATAAAGCTGTTGGATTGGGGCTTTCCTCATGTTCAATCTTTCCTGTTCCAGCTTCTCATTTATTTTTGATAAATTCAGAGACACACGTCTGGGAACAGGTGTTGTTATCTTGTCACATTGCTGAAGTTGCTTTTGCTATTCCAATTCTATGGTGAATATAAAAAGGACAATAAGAATCCATATACGTAATTGCTGAATTTAATATTCATACTACCAGTTTTTAAAATACACAGAGGAGATAAGAAATTCGCTCTCGTTCATCTATTATCCCAGGGACCCAGATTGAAGACAGTCACAGAGACAAGTAAGGAACAGCTATTTGTGCAGTTTTGAATAAATAAATAGATTCAGTTAATTTATATGCCAGGGTCTTGGGTCTTACCCTGCTGTCTATTCCTATTATCCCATGGAAATACAGATTTGCTGGTTGCCTAGCCCAGCAAAAAAGCCAGTTTTCACTCCCAATCAGTTTCACTTGTTTTGGTGTAGTGGGTGAGGTTCTGGACTGGGAGGCTCATCCTCCCAGGCTCGGTGACCAAAGCAACTCTCCCAGACTGCAGTTCAGAAGAAGGAAGGCCAGTGACCCAGCAGCAGATTACTCATGTGCTTTGGAAATCAATATTGTAATACTTGTTTTCAGATGAAAATCACCCTCGCTGTGAAACTTAAGTTTCTTTCTGTGTCCTCTGTGTACCACATTCTGGGTATGAGCATGAGAGACGTTTTTCAGCCAAGCTAATCTGGTCCAAAACTACATTGCTGCCAAAGATCTCACACTTCCCCTGGCCATGACTCTTTATTCTGGTATGATGGCATAGTCTCGTGAGTTTGACCAGTTTATTAATCTGACTGAACACAAATCCTTTTTTCTGTATATATAGTTTTCTTCACGTCATTGCACAGCTACGTGGAGTTCTTTAACGGGTAAAAGAGTAAGTGAGGGAACACAGGACTGAAGTGTGGGTGGGGACACCAGGTTCCCCACTTTTGGTGGTACCATGCCCTTAGCCTGGCTGGAAGGGATAGTGGAACTAGACTGCTACTTCCAGTTCTGGTTTGTTTAGTAGAAGGGTTACTATCTGATGGTTTTCAACTCCAGCTAGCATTTAAACTATGTAAAATGAGACTCAAGGTCTGGTGTTTAGTTCAAACACTTTCACAGATTCGGTCTTCCTCCCAGCAGTTTGCTGCATCAAATTTCCTTCTTTTTCTTCTTGCCATGCGAAACTGCCTTTTCATTTCTTCCACCCCTCAAATTCCTTCCCCTCTGGATCTCATCAGTGAAATCACCTTAGGTTTTCCCTAAAATAATTTAGGAGTATTTAACAGACTATGAGTCTTTTTTCAGTGGTGTCCAGTGATAGGACAAGAGGTAACAGGCACAAACTTGAACATAGGAAGTTCCATCTAAACATGAGGAGGAACTTTACTTTGAGGGTGGCAGAGCACTGGAACAGGCTGCCCAGAGAGGTGGTGGAGTCTCCGACTCTGGGACATTCAGAAGCTGCCTGGACGCCATCCTGTGCAACCTGCCTTAGGTGTCCCTGCTCTGGCAGGGGGGTTGGACTAGATGATCTCCAGAGGTCCCTTCCAACCCCTGTGATTCTATGATTCTGTGAAATTCAGGTCTCATACGGTTCTGATTTTGCAGTGCAAATTATCCTGGAAAACATGGCAGAAGACTGTAGAAACTGGAAACCGAAGGCAGTTGTTAGAAGAATCTGTGCTCAGGAATATCACCATAATATATGGAGAAACACACAACCAAGCTGAAAATAAAGAACAAATCAGTCCCATGGGTCAATCATTCAGCTGCAGCGCCTGCGCCACACGTCAGGACAAACGTCTTTCATAAGAACATAATTTGACAGATCTTTGGCAGGCAAACCATGTTACTGGTGCTATAATGCCAGTAAATTCTCCCCCAGACTGCTCCTGACAAGCGTGTTGTTCATTCCCACCCACTCCAGCTGAGAAACAGATAGCCTTCTGGAGAGGGTCACCATGTGCTTTCTGTGAACCGGAGGACCTACAGCTAAAAGCTCTGTGCATGTCTGTCCTCAGAGCCATTGAAGCCCTCCAGATGCTGTCTTCAAAGACATCAAAAAGAATTGGGAAAGGGACTCCTCTGGATGCTCTCTTAAAGGATATCAAAAAGAACTGGGAAAAGGCCGTCCCTCATAAATCTGCTGTGGAGAAGGCAGGTGGTTGCTTCTGGATGAACGCTTATAAGACGTGAACAGTGTTGCTGCGGAAAGGATTTGAGGGCGAGCAGAGAAGGATTCAGTGCAGAGGGCTGTTTGAGACAAGTCGTGTGAGCTGTGAGTGTTGCAGCAGGACTCCTGACTGACTTCACCAGAATTTCTTCTGATTACTGGGGGAGTGTATGATTGACGTTATGGACTGAGCTGGCCCCATCCACACCATTTTGCCTATCTCTGCCAATAGACGTGGACAAAATTGGCAGCTGGTATTATTCTTTTGTATTGCCCCAGCTCTCATTAATGAGGCAGCCTGAGGGCAGCCCTTTCTTTCTGCTTCCCCACCAGCTAATCCCTGGGCCAGGGTAACAGCCCTTGCCTTTCTCTTGGCCACACGCTGTGGTTCTCTATAATTTTGGTTTAAGATGTTTAGAGGCTAGGACTATTTAATTTGCTCTCTAACCTTTTTATTTTGCTTCCTGCTATAGGTTTTTTCTTCATGTGTCAAACTCCTAAGAGAACAATATTCAAAATGTGGAATATGACAGCATTAGGAGAACTGCAACGGCACAATGTGTTGTTCTCCTGCATGTAATCTGAATAAGTTGTTAGCAGCAAAGTCCAGGAGTGAATTTCAAATTTGCCATTCTCCCTTTTTGCAGAAATCACCTTTTTTGAGCCAAGGCTAGGCACCGGTTTGGTGGCTTTAAAGGGTGCTTTTGTAGCTAACAGCTTGAGACAAACTCCTGTTGTCTTTGGCTGCAGTTCAAATGACCAGATAGCCCGTTATCACTCGGTTAGATACAGGCAGCTTTGGGGCCAAGTCTGAAAGTCCACTTGATTCATACAAACACATCGTAAGTACGCAGTTATCACAGAGCTAGGATACATTTCAGTTATGTATTATACATGTTGATTTCTCCAGCATCGTCTGTTACTGCCAGAAACGGGAACTAGTGGGACAGTAGATATGTGAATACTGACGGGTGGGAAAAACAGCAGTATGTTTATTTTATGGCAATTTTGGTAAGAGTATCCCTGATATTTTTTATTTGCAGAGTTTGGGAACTTCAGAAATTACATTGGGGAAATAAAAGAAAAAGACATCTCTGACACAGCAACATCCATAAGCATTGGTATGGTTAGCTTATAGGAAGAGTAGGTAATTGTACCTTTACCGGCAAAGAATTACAGTATAATTCGGATAGATATTTGTGTAACATTTGGAAATCAGCCATTCTTGTAATTACATGCCAGACCAAGAAACAAAGATGGTAAAGAGTATCAAGGACGACTGCCTCTGAATTTATGTCTATTCAAAGGCACTTGATACAGAGTCAGGAGAGTTCTGCCTTCTGTGTAGCCATTTTAATAGTTCTGAGGACATCCAGCTATAATCTGTGCAAGTGCGCACACAGGTAAAAGAAGCAAGCAATGCAAGATCAAGTTCAGCATTTCCTCTTTCAAGGCTAACGTGTAGCTAGTTCTTGAATTAAAACAGCTTTCTACTAGTTGTATCTTTGTTTGCTTAAGCATAATTGTAGGAGAAGGAGGCATGGATGTAATGAGTTACATTAGGAGTTAAGTTAATAAGGAATAAACAAATATTAGGTTACCGTCAAGAACTTTTACTGTTCCAGTGACAAACAAATTCACAGATTCATACTTTGAGTAATTTGTCTATAATAATGCTGATTAATGTTTTCTATAAAAATTAACGAGATTTCTCACTCATTTTTTGCATTAATAATAAAGTAATTTATACATGCTTGGGCTTGGAAGTACTGTTTAATTACTTCTGTTGTAGTGACATATTAGTCATCACAAAGTGTTGCTATTTGAAATCAAGTTCTAAAGCTTTAGTTCCCTTTTTGTCACTGCAAAAGAGCAAGCTGGCTGTACTAGGCATTTGTAACCCCAGTGGGGCATATTTACTGCTTGTATAACCATCATGTTCTTGCTTTCAGTTCTTTGCTTTCATTTTTAATATCAGAAATTATAGACTTTATCTGGTACAGATTTACAGTCACAGACTTCTGCAAACATTCCTCTGAGAATAAGTATTTCTCCATTGTCTTATTACTTTCTTTCAAATTAGCTTGTTAAGCATCAAAGGATTATTCACACCAGATAAAAAGCCATTGTAAAACATGGCTGAACACTTACCACCTTACATCTCAATCATAAAATGTAAGCAAGAAGTTTTATGCCTCATTTAAGTAAGCCAGAAAATAAACACACCTACCAGGGTGGCAAGCTGGATCTGCACCCTGCCCACCAGGCACCTTTTAGGGAGGGATGGGACCACACACCTGGGAGAAATGGAGAAACAAAAAGAAGGAGAAGGAGAAGGAGAAGGAGAAGGAGAAGGAGAAGGAGAAGGAGAAGGAGAAGGAGAAGGAGAAGGAGAAGGCAGAACCACCTCATTCAAGATGAGCAAGCTGGAAGCTTGGACCAGCCCATCTCATGGTTGAGATGTGGTTGCACAGTGCAGGGCTTTAGCCTATGAGTCTTCTGGTTAATATTTCCTTTAAAAGGACTCTCCTACACCCTTTAGAATCAGTTCTGAGTAAAAAAAGATTTTCATTTGGCAACGTATGTGGCACAACTGAAATATAAAATGGAAGCAAACTAAACAAAAATAAACAATATACCAACATGTCTAATACCATGAGAATCTTTCCCTAGAAATACATAATGATTCCTAAGTTCAGTCTGTGTGACTGTAATTCAGTAAAAGTGTGACAATACAAATATAAATCTTGTGATTTCTGTTAATGCTTTAGTTACAAAAATGCGTTTGTAGTTGTTGTTATCTACCTAGGATGTTTTAATAGTCTGTAAGCCTGATCTTTCTAATATTGTTTCAAAATCTAGAGAACAGAATATCCCTATTGTTGTTTCTTTGTGAATAAATATATACATATATATAAAGAAGGGAGCAGAGAAAACTGGTAAGTCATTGCTCTGTTATGAAACTTTTTACTTTTTGAACATACTAAATATTGATTTTAACAATTATCCCTTATCTCTCCAGTCACTACTGAGTTACTAAGGCAAGGCCAAAGGACAAGTGTCAAGAAGAAAAAAAGGAAATTATCATCTTCTATTACTTGCTGAGATACATTCAACTTATTAATACAAGTTATTTATCTTTGAAAAAGATAGACGCCATTTATCTTCAGTCATTCTCATTCAGAAAGTGCAAATATTTTTCCATTTTATAAGCAGTGAGAAAAAATTTCCCTACATCTTTGTGAAACCACATAACATTAGATACATTTTTCAATATAGGGAAATATTTGCCAGTTAGATCATAGCAATCTTACTTATTTATCACTTAGAAATGTTGACATTCTGATACATTAAAGTTTTACTTCACTAATTGGTACAATTAAAATATCACAGTGAGGGGGCTTAATTTGAAATGTCTCTGTGAGCTAAATTAATTGTGTATTCTCAGACTGAAAGTCACACAGAAGGATTTATTCTGTACTGATCTAGTCTGAAATTAATTCTATATTGAAAGTACCTTGCAAGTGATTTATCTAAGAGAGAGTAGGGTAATGTTCCTGCTTTGAAGCGGGTAATGTTTCTACTTTAAAGCAGAAGGATATGATAAGGATGCAGATCATTTATAACAGCTAAAATATTAATTTTAACAGGCATAAAAATTATACTATTACTAAGCAGAGATGTCATGAAAGTTGCAGACAAAATGTCTTTAAAACTGTGAAAGCGCATAGATACTGTCCTTTTATTATGTTTCCTTTGCCAGCAAAGTCAGCTTGTGAAGTTTCTGCTTCTCAGTCCTCTCAACCTCACCTTTCCCAACTCACGCAGAAGCCTTTTCCCTATCAGACATGCTGGTATAACCGTTTGTGGAACATTATATCATTGTGATGATCTTCATTAAAGTAATCAGTCCTCAAAAAGAAAAGTGTTATTTTCACCTGTTTTTTTCACCAGTCTTCAGGACAAAAAACAGTAGAATTGGTGCAAATGAGGGACAGCAAAAAAGTATAGGAGCAGGTACAATGGGAAAGTTAGGAATCTCTAAAAATTACTTCTGCAAAAGAAAGCATGCCATGTAGCTCTAACTAATAGGTCATATTAACTTATCAGTGATGGACGGAACCACCTTTCACACAGTCTCTTTTCTCAGGGAATAGCTCCAATGAAGCCAACATAGTTGAAAGCTGGAGAGGGACATTTTACAAAGGCGTGTGGTGATAGGACAAGGGGTAATGGCTTCAAACTAGAAGAGGGTAGACTTACATTAGATCTCAGGAAGAAATTGTTCACTCTGAGGGTGGTGAGGCACTGGAACAGGTTGCCCAGGGAAGTTGTGGATGCCCCATCCCTGGAAGTGTTCAAGGCCAGGCTGGATGGGGCTTTGAGCAACCAGGTGTAGTGGGAGGTGTCCCTGCCCATGGCAGGGGGGTTGGAACTAGGTGATCTTTAAGGTCCTTTCCAACCTAAGCCATTCTATGATTCTAAGTGGTGTGAAAATGGAACAATTTAAGAGATCAAGTCAGATTAGCTTCTAAATGGGATCATAATAAAACTCCTTTATCTTAATTATCTCAGGCCATATGCTTGGCTGTAGCCCTGTACAAGGGAAAAAACAGGCTCCCTGAGGAATGTCATGTAAGAAGGTTGTGACCCTGTGCACCTGTGATTCAACATGACAGGTCTCTGCCCTCTGCCAGTGCAAGCTAGCAGAGATACGGAGCTGCAAACAGGGGAACAAACAGAAGTTTCTAGGCACTGAAGACACCTCTTGAAACCTTGCTAGCATCCTCTGATAGACTGTGTCAGAGGCCACATTTGCACTCATCTCCAGACTGAGCCCATGCTCTTGACTTTGCTTTCAAGGGCAAGCTAAATTAGTTCTGCATGCATTTATTGCATGCATTTATTCCCACGAGTAAATAATTATGAATTATGAGGTTCTATGTTTCATATTGTAGATATGGTTTTGAGGAACCTTCTGGGAAGAGATAGTTTCAGAGGAGCTGCTGTGGGTTTTGGTCACCATGGTCCTGTCCTCCCCAGAATCCTTTTTCTCTGCCATGTTTTCACCCTGCCCTCTTCATGCTGGCTCCAGCACTCATCAGCCTGCAGTGAGCCATATCAGCCATATCAGATTATTAACCAAGCAGAAAACACTTCATTATTCTTTGTAGCTAGATTTACAGTGCTTAGAAATGGAAAAAGAATTGAAATAAGCTTCAGAGCTTGAAGCACAATACCTACAGTTTCATCTCAACCATACTGGAAATCTAATTTTAAGCAATCCTTTATAGATCTGCAGAGAGCAACCCACTGCTCTGTCTGATTTTAGCTGTTGATAGACTGCATTCCACAGCACTTGGAGAAATAGAGACCTGTTGTGAATACATGTTCCCTTCGTAACCAAATACCCTCCAATTCAACTCTTGATTTTCCAGCTTACCTGCAAACTTCATCTCTGATACTTGACTTTCCTTCAGAACATGGATAAAATCATTAAGCGTTAGAGGCCAAAGAATTGACCTCTGCAGGGTATCACAAGAAACACAATCACTCAGTAATGATCCCTTATTTATAATTACTATTGGGACTTGTCATTTAATCTGTCCTAAATTCATTAGTGCCATGTTGATACTGTACCACGCTGGATAATTGATTAAGATGTCATGCAACACTAAGTCTAATGCCTTACAGGAACAAGCCCTCTGCATCAAAAATACTGTCTTTATCAGCCAAACTTGCAATCTCGTCAAGAAGTGACTCCACTAGCAGTAGAGAAAAAAATGTCTTTAAAACTGTGAAAGCACATACAGGCTGTTCTTTTATCATGTTTCCTTTGCCAACAAAGTCAGCTTGTGAAGTTTCTGCTCCTCAGTCCTCTCAGCCCCATCTTTACTGACTCCTGCAGCAGTCATTCTATCACTTTGTTCAGGGTCAATGCCACAGCTGATGGGCTAATCACATTTTACGTTATCTTATTCAATATTGTTGGCTAGCAGTGCAATGCCAGTCTTCTGCCAGCTCAGGGAACTTCTTGGCCGGCTCCTGGATGAAGCCCTCTGGAAGTGTTGGTTTAGAAACCTCTGTCTTTATTGATTACCTTGTTCTGAGTGCAAGTTTAGTTAGCATATATTTATTTGTCATTTTTCTTCAACAGGAATTCATCATCTGCGTGTTTGCTTTTTTCCAAATGCAGAACATAAACTCCACTGAAAAATCTGAGCCTCTCTGAATTTTTCTCGATATCTCCACAATACCTACCTAATGACAGGCCAATACTACTAGTCCATTGTTTTTTTTCTTAATCATTGAAAGTTTCTTTGTAGTGTCCTTAATGCTTCTGATTTGAGTGTTTTTTTTGCCTCACTTATCAATTTTCTATCATTCTCTGCATATAATTCACTGCTTTTGGTATCAGTGTACAAATTTTTCCATTTAAATAGTGTTGGCAGTCTTGTGGATAAGATTATGATAGCTGCTGTTTAATATCAGCCTTACTCGAAGTTGAAAGTGGGCCAGTCAAAACATTTTTAATTAGCTTGGTGGGGTGAAATGATTAAACATTAGATTGTAGTTTGAAAGCATCTCATTTTTCTTGAAGAAGTATTGTTTGCTCTTTTAGGATAGGCTCTTCTGAAAAGGAGGTCTATGTGATCAGGACAAACTTTTATTTTTGTGTGTGTGCATCTAGCTTGCTTTCTTCCGTATCCCACTAATAATTGAACCTATAGTTCAGTTTCTCCTCAGTTCACCAGGGGTAAGATGCCCCCGAGTTGCCAGTAAATTCATGAAAAGTCAACAGCCAAGAAAAGCTAACTGTAGGGGTGACTGCCATCATAATCTTCTGCCCCAGAAGATCTATACGGCATTTCATTCGCCGCAGTTGTGAGCAGCGCCGCAGTCAGCATTCGTGCATCCTCAGACAGAGATCCGTGGGAAACTAGGCTTCCTTATTTCCTGTAGTCATGCATGAAAACTACACAGTTTGTTCAAAAATTACTTCTCCTACTTGATTTGATCATAATTGCTTTCAACATTGTGAATTGGCCGTGAAAAGCAGTGAGAATTTGTATGACCCCCTGCCATGTTTACTATGACATTGCTTATTTAAACCCTAGCAGCTCAGTTATTAAGCTAAACCAACATATGCGTGTAATAAACACTTCGGTAAAATAAGCCACATGAATCACCCTCAAGAAGTGCCTTTCTCTCTGCTGAATACTGAGGAAGCTTAGACAGCTAGCTTAGATCAGACACCTAAGTCTTAGACAGCTAAAATTAGTGAGATGAATCTGGGCAAAAGGCCTCGACTGGGTCACTGCAACTGGGTCCATTGTATGTGTCTGCTTATTTTAGCTTAATGACAAAACCATCAGAGTCCTAAGACAGACTGGTGTGTTATCTGCCGTCCTTTCCCCCTGCTACTAACATTAGGTTTACTAGCTTAATAATTGTTAAACTTAGGCTTGAATCTAATAACATGATTTATGAAGTCACTCAATCCACGTGCTTCTTTACTCTGAATTTCAAATATTTCTAATAAACTCACAGGACTGCTTAAAAAAAACGCCCAAAACAAAACACCACACACACCCACACAAAAATCAACAAAACCCCTGTGTTGACTATTCCAGAGGGTGGTGTTTATCAGGTATCTATTAATCTTACCTTTCACTATAGATTCTTCTACTTTTCCCAGTACAGACATCAGACTTGTGAGATTGTAATTCCTTAGATGGGCACTGGAAGCTGTTTTGGCCACACAGAAGGGTACAGAGAGCACCCTTCAGGCTGCAGGTACTAAGGCAGCTCTAAGCAAGAGATAAGCCACCTACCTTAACAATCCAGGTTCTTCATCCTTGACTTGTCTTCAGACTTCCAGGTAAGATCGCTTCGTCCTAGGCAATTTGTTACCACTGCTTTTGTCAAATGGCTCCATAACATCTTCTTAAGTCACAGATCCTCTAAAGAGTGCCCTGCAAAGAAGGACTCTGATGTGGGAATGTGTTTATCTTCTCTGCAGTGACCTAATGCCATTTCCATCTCAGATCTTTGTTCTCTCAAAACTGAGCCACTATGATGTTTAGAAGTTTGCCTTTCCTACATCTCTAACAATTTTATGATATCTTTCTGGAAACAGGCAATGAGAATTAAGGACTTGATCTATATGTCACTCTAACATTTTTGGTGCTTCTTTTATTCTTAAAGAAAGAGTTCTGTTTGCTTCATTCTTTGGTTTTTTTAATTGAGTTGTCAAAAGTAAATGCCAATTTTTTTGCTAATGGATATAGACTGTTGAAAACTCATAAATGTCTGAGTAGTTTATCTTACTTCTTTCCGATGGGATTTTAATCCTTCATGTGGCAAAATAAATTTAATTCTCTATTGTGCTTTCAAACATTTCTTTCTTGCTTGCTTGCTTCCTTGTTTGCTGTCTGTCTCTCTGTCTCTTTTTCAGGTTATCTGCAAATTTAGCAGTTCTCTTAAGCGGTCAGATGGACATTGTTTAACTGTGTTGCTGTGATTTAAAACTGAAGGCACCTTGTTATAAAGTGATGGAAAAATCTTCAACGAACCACTGAGGAAAATAAATAGTTCCCTTTTTTTTTATAATTCATTCTTATTTAATGGCATATAACATGCATATATTGACTCTGAGGTTCTAATCTTTTAAATAGGTCTTAAATTCATTAGACTATATTTTAGCATCTATCAATGAATGTAATGCTTATTTAAGTCAACAGGAGTTATACCTGCTTCAGTAAGGTAGGAGAACAATCTTAGTTCTCTGCTTTGATGATATGACCAACCACAAAAAGTCTGAAGTGAAGCCCAGGCTGGCAACACCGGACCAGAATAGGTTGTACTGCATCACCTTTCTCTAGTGAAATATTACAGGGAAATTCTACATAAGGCTATTGATTCATGTAAAATTTCCCACATACTGCACAGTTACACTGATGAATGCGGGAGTGCTTCTGACTTTACAGAATCAGGCAGAACTCTCTGTTATGTTCTCATCAGAAAAAAAAAAAAAAAAAGACCCGGGATGTATGACCCAGTCCAACCAGTATTTTGGAGAAAGATTCAGCCACCCAGCAGCCCTCTTGCTATTTGCTTTCCATGGTATGGAAACCTGTGCATTCAGGCTGTATGTGAGCCACAGGTCACTCACTCCAGCACATAACCAGTATAGAATAAGGGGAAGAAAAAGCTGGATTTCAGCAGGTAAGTAAAAATTGCATAGCAATAATTTAATCTTCTGCCTGTTTCTAAACAAATAGGCTTTGCCTTGATTGACATGGAGACCCCTTTCCAAGCAAAAATATTTTAAATTTAAGTGTTTCTGAGGTGTAAGCTTGATTGCTGTTTTGCACGCTCTGGATCTTTGATTTTTCCAGCTCAATTTGTTTAATGGAAGACATTATTTCTCCTCACAGCTCTGTCTTGCTTTCAGAACATTTATGGTACTCTGATGAAAGCAAGTAAACCTTCCTTTTAGAACTACAGCACCATTGACACTTGTGAATATAAAAACATTTTTCCTGAAAAGTCGGTGAAATCCACCTCCCTGAAATGAATGGCAATTTCATTTAACTGTTACTGTGGTTTTTCAGTGTTTACTGCCTATTTTTCACATTTATGGTACTTTGTTGTTAGCATGGAGTCTCTTCTTAGGGAAGATCTATTATTTCTTTTTCTTGGTATACACAGTAATATATCTAGACATTCACAAGGCCTCAAATAACTATTGTGCCTAACTAACCTGGACAACAACAGCAGCAAATGTAAACATGTTAGGATTTTTTTTCCAAATTACTCTGCTGTGATGACTGAGATTTGCTTGCCTGTACGTATGTCTTGTATTTCTCGAAAGATGTCACCTGCCCTTTAATTTGGTTATTTTTTGGGATATGTTTCCTTAGAAATTTTAGCAGAAACTTGATAAGCTTGATTATGTAAATGAAAAGTTTAAAAATCTTTATACTGTAACAGAAACAGTGGTTCAATGATTTTTGATTTAATAACAGTAATAAAAAATTATATCCAAGAAATAGGTCTTTTTTTTCCCCTTACTAACATTAATGGTTATTATCTTGATTAATGGAGAACTTAATCAGCTAACTATTATAAAGCAGAAAAGCAGATTTGATTTGAAAAAAAAAGGAATCAATTTAATAACAGGCTTTTTTTCTCTTAGGCAGTTAGAAGGTTATAAACAAACAAACAAAATCCCCTAAATAATTTGGAATTCTCAAATTCTCAAATTATGCAAGCTTGAATTTCCCAAAGTTCCCCTTTCATTCTTAATGCCTTTAAATACATGCTGTTGATCTGAAGCAAATACATTTTTTACTGTGTGGGCGGTGAGGCACTGGAACAGGTTGCCCAGGGAAGCTGTGGATGCCCCATCCCTGGAAGTGTTCAAGGCCAGGTTGGATGGGTCTTGGAGCAACCAGGTCTAGTGGGAGGTGTCTTTGCCCATGGAAGGTGGGTTGGAACTAGATGATCTTTCAGGTTCCTTCCAACCTAAACCATTCTATGGTTCTATGAAATATAGGAAAACATACAAATTAGTATATTTTTTCTCACTGTCACAAAATAAATAGAAGCAAAAG